>JACEFZ010003557.1:480000-605000 GCA_014155875.1 Cepaea nemoralis
CCACTCACTGTCTCACTCACTGTCTCACTCACTGTCTCACCACACTGTCTCACTCACTGTCTCACTCACTGTCTCACTCACTGTCTCACTCACTCTCTCACTCACTGTCTCACTCACTGTCTCACTCACTGTCTCACTCACTGTCTCACTCACTCTCTCACTCACTGTCTCACTCACTGTCTCACTCACTGTCTCACTCACTGTCTCACTCACTGTCTCACTCACTGTCTCACTCACTGTCTCACTCACTGTCTCACTCACTCTCTCACTCACTCTCTCACTCACTGTCTCACTCACTGTCTCACTCACTGTCTCACTCACTCTCTCACTCACTGTCTCACTCACTGTCTCATCACTGTCTCACTCACTGTCTCACTCACTGTCTCACTCACTGTCTCACTCACTGTCTCACTCACTGTCTCACTCACTGTCTCACTCACTCACTGTCTCACTCACTGTCTCACTCACTGTCTCACTCACTCTCTCACTCACTCTCTCACTCACTGTCTCACTCACTCACTGTCTCACTCACTGTCTCACTCACTGTCTCACTCACTCTCTCACTCACTGTCTCACTCACTGTCTCACTCACTCTCTCACTCACTGTCTCACTCACTGTCTCACTCACTCTCTCACTGTCTCACTCACTGTCTCACTCACTGTCTCACTCACTGTCTCACTCACTGTCTCACTCACTCTCTCACTCACTCTCTCACTCACTGTCTCACTCACTCACTCTCTCACTCACTGTCTCACTCACTCACTGTCTCACTCACTGTCTCACTCACTGTCTCACTCACTGCCTCACTCACTCTCTCACTCACTGTCTCACTCACTGTCTCACTCACTCACTGTCTCACTCACTGTCTCACTCACTGTCTCACTCACTGTCTCAATCACTCTCTCACTCACTGTCACACTCACTCACTGTCTCACTCACTGTCTCACTCACTCTCTCACTCACTGTCTCACTCACTGTCTCACTCACTGTCCTCACTCACTCTCTCACTCACTCTCTCACTCACTGTCTCACTCACTGTCTCACTCACTCTCTCACTGTCTCACTCACTGTCTCACTCACTGTCTCACTCACTCACTGTCTCACTCACTCACTGTCTCACTCACTGTCTCACTCACTCTCTCACTCACTCTCTCACTCACTGTCTCACTCACTCACTGTCTCACTCACTGTCTCACTCACTCTCTCACTCACTGTCTCACTCACTGTCTCACTCACTGTCTCACTCATCACTCTCACTCACTGTCTCACTCACTGTCTCACTCACTGTCTCACTCACTCTCTCACTCACTGTCTCACTCACTCTCCCTCACTGTCTCACTCACTGTCTCACTCACTGTCTCACTCACTGTCTCACTCACTGTCTCACTCACTGTCTCACTCACTGTCTCACTCACTCATGTCTCACTCACTGCTCTCACTCACTCTCTCACTCACTGCTCTCACTCACTCTCTCTCACTCACTGTCATCACATTCATCTCACTGATTGGTCTCAACTCACTGTCATCACTCACTGTCTCACTCACTCTCTCACTCACTGTCTCACTCACTGTCTCACTCACTCTCTCACTCACTATCTCACTCACGTGTCTCACTCACTCCTCACTCCACTGTCTCACTCACTGTCTCACTCACTGTCTTCACTCACTGCTCTCACTCACTGTCTCACTCACTGCTCTCACTCACTCTCTCACTCAACTGTCTCACTCACTCACTCTCTCACTCACTGTTCACTCACGGTTCACTCCACTGTCTCACTCACTGTCTTCACTTCACTGTCTCACTCACGTCCTTCACTCACTCTCTCACTCACTGTCTCACTCACTGGTCTCACTCCACATCATGTACCTCACTCACTGTCTCACTCACTGTCTCACTCACTGTCTCACTCACTCTCTCACTCACTGTCTCACTCACTCACTGTCTCACTCACTGTCTCACTCACTCTCTCACTCACTGTCTCACTCACTGTCTCACTCACTGTCTCACTCACTCTCTCACTCACTCTCTCACTCACTGTCTCACTCACTGTCTCACTCACTCTCTCACTGTCTCACTCACTGTCTCACTCACTGTCTCACTCACTCACTGTCTCACTCACTCACTGTCTCACTCACTGTCTCACTCACTCTCTCACTCACTCTCTCACTCACTGTCTCACTCACTCACTGTCTCACTCACTGTCTCACTCACTCTCTCACTCACTGTCTCACTCACTGTCTCACTCACTCTCTCACTCACTCTCTCACTCACTGTCTCACTCACTCTCTCACTCACTCTCTCACTCACTGTCTCACTCACTGTCTCACTCACTGTCTCACTCACTGTCTCACTCACTCTCTCACTCACTGTCTCACTCACTGTCTCACTCACTGTCTCACTCACTGTCTCACTCACTGTCTCACTCACTCTCTCACTCACTGTCTCACTCACTGTCTCACTCACTGTCTCACTCACTGTCTCACCTCACTGTCTCACTCACTCTCTCACTCACTGTCTCACTCACTTTCTCACTCACTGCTCTCACTCACTGTTCACTCACTCACTGTCTCACTCACTGTCTCACTCACTCTCTCACTCACTGTCTCACTCACTGTCTCACTCACTGTCTCACTCACTCTCTCACTCACTGTCTCACTCACTGTCTCACTCACTGTCTCACTCACTGTCTCACTCACTGTCTCACTCACTCTCTCACTCACTGTCCTCACTCACTGTCTCACTCACTGTCTCACTACTGTCTCACTCACTGTCTCACTCACTGTCTCACTCCACTGTCTCACTCACTGTCTCACTCACTCTCTCACTCACTCTCACTCACTCACTCTCTCTCACTCACTGTCTCACTCACTGTCCTCACTTACTGTCTCACTCACTGTCTCACTCACTCTCTCACTCACTCTCTCACTCACTGTCTCACTCACTGTCTCACTCACTGTCTCACTCACTGTCTCACTCACTGTCTCACTCACTCTCTCACTCACTCTCTCACTCACTGTCTCACTCACTGTCTCACACACTCTCTCACTCACTGTCTCACTCACTGTCTCACTCACTCTCTCACTCACTGTCTCACTCACTGTCTCACTCACTGTCTCACTCACTGTCTCACTCACTGTCTCACTCACTGTCTCACTCACTGTCTCACTCACTCTCTCACTCACTGTCTCACTCACTGTCTCACTCACTGTCTCACTCACTCTCTCACTCACTCTCTCACTCACTGTCTCACTCACTCTCTCACTGACTGTCTCACTCACTGTCTCACTCACTGTCTCACTCACTCTCTCACTCACTGTCTCACTCACTGTCTCACTCACTCTCTCACTCACTCTCTCACTCACTGTCTCACTCACTCTCTCACTCACTGTCTCACTCACTGTCTCACTCACTCTCTCACTCACTCTCTCACTCACTGTCTCACTCACTGTCTCACTCACTCTCTCACTCACTGTCTCACTCACTGTCTCACTCACTGTCTCACTCACTCACTGTCTCACTCACTGTCTCACTCACTGTCACTGTCACTCACTCTCTCACTCAATGTCTCACTCACTGTCTCACTCACTCTCTCACTCACTGTCTCACTCACTGTCTCACTCACTCTCTCACTCACTGTCTCACTCACTGTCTCACTCACTGTCTCACTCACTCTCTCACTCACTGTCTCACTCACTGTCTCACTCACTCTCTCACTCACTCTCTCACTCACTCTCTCACTCACTGTCTCACTCACTGTCTCACTCACTGTCTCACTCACTCTCTCACTCACTGTCTCACTCACTGTCTCACTCACTCTCTCACTCAATGTCTCACTCACTCTCTCACTCACTGTCTCACTCACTGTCTCACTCACTCTCTCACTCACTCTCTCACTCACTGTCTCACTCACTGGTCTCCACTCACTGTCTTCCACTCACTGCTCTCACTCACTGTCTCAACTCACACTGTCTCACTCACTGCTCTCACTCACTGTCTCACTCCACTGTCTCACTCCACTGTCTCACATCACTCTCTCCCTCACTGTCTCTACTCACTGTCTCCCTCACTCTGTCTCACTCACTCTCTCACTCACTGTCTCACTCACTGTCTCACTTCCACTGCTCTCCACTCACTGTCTCACTCACCGGTTCTCACTCAATGTCTCACTCCACTCTCTCACTCACCCTGTCTCACTCACTGTCTCACTCACTGCTCTCACTCACTCTCTCACTCACTTCTCACTCACTGTCTCACTCACTCTCTCACTCCCTGTCTATCACTGTCGACTCCCACTGTCTCACTCACCTGCTTCTCACTTCACGTCTCTCACTCACTGTTCTCACTCACTGTTCTCACTGTTCATCACTGTCTCACTTCAATCTCACTACGGTTCACTTCACTCTCTCACTCACTGTCTCACTCACTCACGTCTCACTCACTGTCTCACTCATGTTCTCACTCACTGTCTCACTCACTGTCTCACTCACTGTCTCACTGTCCCTCACTCACTGTCTCACTCACTGTCTCACTCACTGTCTCACTCACTGTCTCACTCACTGTCTCACTCACTCTCTCACTCACTGTCTCACTCACTCACTGTCTCACTCACTGTCTCACTCACTGTCTCACTCACTGTCTCACTCACTGTCTCACTCACTGTCTCACTGTCTCACTCACTGTCTCACTCACTGTCTCACTCACTGTCTCACTCACTGTCTCACTCACTGTCTCACTGTCTCACTCACTGTCTCACTCACTGTCTCACTCACTGTCTCACTCACTGTCTCACTGTCTCACTCACTGTCTCACTCACTGTCTCACTGTCTCACTCACTGTCTCACTCACTGTCTCACTCACTGTCTCACTGTCTCACTCACTGTGTCACTGTCTCACTCACTGTCTCACTCACTGTCTCACTCACTGTCTCACTGTCTCACTCACTGTCTCACTCACTGTCTCACTCACTGTCTCACTATCTCACTCACTGTCTCACTCACTGTCTCACTCACTGTCTCACTGTCTCACTCACTGTCTCACTCACTGTCTCACTCACTCACTCACTGTCTCACTCACTGTCTCACTCACTGTCTCACTCACTGTCTCACTCACTGTCTCACTCACTGTCTCACTCACTGTCTCACTCACTGTCTCACTCACTGTCTCACTCACTTCAACGTTATATATTAAATTCTGGTCACCAGCAAAAGAGTAGCTCTTAACATGAGTTGCGTCTGCCATCATCGCCCTCATGTGGCTCCCTGTCGGTAAAATGTCGCTTCGTATCTCGTCTGTCACCGTGTCCATGCACATGTTAAACAGTAGAGGTGCCCTAACGTGCGCCTGTTGTTGATTTCGAATGTTTCTGAGAGTCCATCAGTTTAGTTTCCTATTCTTTCGTGTGAAGACATATTGACTGTTTACTGAAGCCATATTGCGGACTAATCAACTGCGTATCGACGATGTGTCTTATCATTATTTTAGTCACGAATCAAGAACCGGTCATGGGCTAGGGCCATCACAATGTGTAGGCCTGGGTGCACGGAAGAGTAGGTGGCCAGTCCCTCTCTCACTTATCTAGACGACGACGCAGGAGTCAAACCTTCGCCCCACCGCGCTGAGAATATTATTAACTCCACTCCCGCTCCCGGTGTGTGTGATTCCATGTTCTAACACTGTTTGGCATCTCGGGGATAGGGGGTTGTGAACGCAGTTTCACAATTCCGACATGCCGGGCTCGAAGTCCGCCGCAGGTCATTTGGGAAGCAGACCGCTTTGCGTTGATTTTCGAAATAGTTTGAGCGCCGGCCTTTGAGAAAGGATTGAAAACTGTTGAACATAAAATTAGCTTGAAAATCAAAATAGGCGGATATATGCAGGGGTTGATTGTGACATCCTCTAAACTACATGCAACTGGCGTTAACAGTCGTCATCATCAGCATCAAGTGTCCGGCCAGCTGGCGTAGGCGTTCATGACTCTCAACAGATCTCAGTCCTTGATTTTCTGGATCAACTATGCCGTTGACATTCTTCCATGCCACCGTCACAATTCATCCATCATCATTCCTCGTGGTCTGCCTCTGCCTCTCTTCCCCTCGATCTTTCCAGTTGTCACGATGTTCTCCAATACCTCTCTTCTCATCACATGACTAAAGAAAGCTATTTTCTCCTTCTTATTGTTGTATATATTGTTCTAGTTTCATTAGTCTCATTCAGGCAATCGTTGTTAGTTACTCTGGAATTCGCAACATTCGTCTAAAAAAACACATCTCTGTTGCTTCTAAGTTCTTCCTAATTTGTTTATTTACATTCCAAGATTCGCTGCCATACAGCAAAACTAGTTCTATATAGGGTTGCCAGACATCCAGCAAAGAGAGGACATTTCCTCCTTTTTAGCCTCATGTCCTCCGTCCGGCAGGAAAAGCTAAAAACCTTTAAAATGTCGTTTTTATTAATATTTTATGTTATAATTTTTTATGTATTGTTGTTACAACTTACAATGTATCTCCACTCTACCGCGTGTTTACATTCTTTATTAAAACCCATTGCTTAATAATATTTATTTAATTTTCCTATTTATACCAAATGTGAAACATTAATTATTTGTATAATTTGAATCTAACTGTGGCTTTATTCGGCAACACTAACAATGCTGTAGTCTCTATGGTCAAAATGTTAATGTTATTTCCAGTTCCGGTAGTAGAGACGCCACTTGGAATTTTTTTTTTTTTTTTAAATTTGTAATTTGTGCCGTCTATGTTTATGAAAATGGCTTCTACAAAAAGAAAATGCAAATTCTCGAACACTATGGAAAATAAGTTTCCATGTTTCGTTGAATGACGCAACGAGAATGAGGCAGAGTGTACGATTTGCGATAGTTACTTGTCCGTTGCCAACAAAGGAACTACTGACTTGGAGCGCTATGTTGACAGTGAGAGACATAGAAACCTAATTAAAGTGTCCGCGTTATCTAGCACATTGACGTCTTTTTTTCAGCCTAAGTACTCAAATGTGTTGCTGAAAGCGCATGCAGCTGAAGCAATTTTGGCATTTCATACAGTTTGTCATCATCAGTCTTACAATACGATGACCCGCACAGCTGGTTTGATGCACACATTATTTGAAGATTCAGAAATTGCTAAAAATATTGCTTGTGCAAAAACAAAGACTGAAGCAATAATAAACCAGGCTATTCTCCCCCACACTGCTGATGAATTGGATAAATCTTTAAGTGGTATTTCATGTTTCGGTCTTTCGACAGATGCTAGCAATCACGGTTCGCAGAAAATATTTCCTATCGTTGTTCAGTACTTTGACTTGAAAGCAGGTGGAATCCAAAGTAAGATTCTCGAGTTAGACAACACAGCAAATGAAACCACAGAAACTATATCACAGTATATTTTGAGAACACTCCAAACAGATGATTTGTACTCCAGATGTGTTGCTTTTGCTGGTGACAATGCCAATGTGAATTTTGGAGGCATTGTAGAAAGGTAGAAATGTGTTCTCTGTAAATACCCACTGCTGTAAATATCATTCAACGTTTTGGTTAATATATCTACTCCAAATTCTCCCAATACTTCTAATTCTTCTGTTGTGATTTCATCTGGCCCAGCTGTTTTTCCTTCATTCATATGTTTCATAGCGTCAGCGACTTTTTCTTTTAGAATAGGTGGGCCTTCTAAGTTACTTTCTTCTGTTAATTCTTTCCTTTCTGCATTATATAATTCTCTTATATACTCATTCCACCTCTTCATTATAGCTTCTTCCTTCAATAATATCTTTCCTGTTTTTGATTTTAAACACCCTGTATTTATTCTTATTTTTCTTCCCGTGAGCTCACTGATTTGTCTGTATAGATTTTGTATCTTTAATGGAATTTAATTCAATTTCTTTGTATTGCTCGTTTAACCAACTTTCTTTTGCCTTCACACATTTATCTCTTATTTTTTTTATTTATCTTAGCATATTCTTGCTTGTAATTTTTATTCTGTTTCTTTTTTTCCATCAGCATTAAGATTTCTTCATTCATCAATTTTTTTCTTAGCTTTTTGGCTTCTCTCCGGTAATATGTCTTTGCTAGTTTGATGAATGGAGTCCCTTAACATTTGGCATTGTTCATTTATACTCTGTATTTTAGCTATTGCATTGTACCTATTTTTCACAGTCACTATGTATTGTTCTTGAATTTCCTTATCTACTTTCAGAACCTCTTTATTAAGTCTCAAGTTCTTAACCATTTTTCCCCCTCTCTTTAATCATACTTTTATTTGTCCACATAGTGTTACATGATCACTATTACAGTCAGCACCAGGCATTGTCTTTACATTAATTAACGCATTTCTAAATCTTTTATTAATAAGTATGTAGTCAATTTGGTTGCATATTTTCATATCACGTTAATAGTATTTTCGAATATATTTTATCCACGTTGCTTGATAATAAATCATCATGCAAAGAGTGAGGAAGAAAATACAACCTGAAATAGGGGAAAAACAATCTGGGTTTGTAGAAGGAAAGGGTACAGTAAATGCTGTGTATATGCTGCGTTCAGTTATTGAACGTTCTATGGAAGTAAACAAAGATATACATTTTTGCTTTATTGACTACACAAAGGCCTTCGATAGAGTAAGGCATGTCAACATGGTAGATATGCTTGCAGATCTACAAATTGATGGGAAAGACATTAGACTTATAAAAAAACATATATTGGAAACAACAATCTGCCATAAGGATTGATAATGAAGTGGGACAATATCAGCCTATTAAGAGAAGTGTTAGGCAGGGATGTGTATTGTCTCTAGATCTTTTTTCCCTATACAGTGAAAATATTTTCAGAAATGCAGAAGATATAAATGGAATCAGGGTTGGAGGACGAAACATCAATATTATTAGATATGCAGATGATAAACTATTGAATGCAGACAATGAGCAGGATCTGCAACAATTAGTAGTTGCACACAGTGAACAACTGGGATTAGAATTAAATTGTAAAAAGACACAGCTTATGGTCGTCACTTTTTTTTGTTGTTGTTGCGTATCCCTTACGGGACGTTGCAGTCAACACCAGCATTTTCAGCTGCTGTTGATATACTAGGCAAGTGTTACGTTCAGTAGTTTGCCATTGATTTCTGAATGACCGGCCCCTATACCTTTTTTCGAAAAAACCAGCACCGCTATGTTTCGAACCCGGGTATACGGGCTCACAAACCGCTTTCGCAGGCCTTTAGCCACAGAGACCGGTATGGTCGTCACTAAGAAGAAGGAAATACCACAATGTAATATACAAATAAATGGGAATATTCTTCAACAAGTGAATCGATACAATTATCTCGGAACAGTCATAACATCTGATGGGAGATGCCTTGAAGAGATTAGAACAAGAATCGCCATGGCGAAAGTAGCCTTTAGCAAGACGAAAGACATACTGACCAATAAAAAGATGTAAATTGAAACGAGAAAAAGAGCGTTGAGGTGCTACATAGAGCCTATTCGTTTTTATGGATGTGAAACTTGGACAACGAGCAGTCAAGCTGAAAAACATCTGATGGCTGCAGAAATGTGATTTCTGAGAAAAATGCAAAGAGTACAATGGGCAGACAGAAACATCAATGACCAAGTACTACAGGAGACAAATTAAAATCGTAAATTGATTAGATAAAAAGTCAAAATAGTTTTGGACATGTTATGAGACGAAATTGATTGGAGAACTTAGTGACAACTGGCAAGATTGAAGGGAACAGACCAAGGGGAAGACCGAGAAGTAAACACCTGGATGGCTTGGCCACATGGCATGGTCGAGACAGGAACGCTGAGCTAATCCACGACTCTGGTGATCGAGTGAAATGGCGAGTCATGACCGCCCACGCTTTCCGGCATGGCACGTGATTGATTGATTGATTTATTGATAATAAAATGTTCCTAAACATTTAGCATTCACGTTGTTACTTCTAAAAGTTTGGACAAATGAAATATACGAATATAGTAGGGCAACATGGTATGGGAACCAGAAACGACAGAGGAAACCGGCAGATACAGTTTTGTGAAGACAACCATCTTATTATTTATAATATTTGTAACACACTTTCCCAACATAACCCTAGGTAATTATATACGTGGAAAATCCGTAGACATAGAATGAGAAATCAAATTGATTAGACTGTGATAAGAAATATATTTAAAATCAATGTTAAAATTGCCAAAACATACCCTAATGCTAATATCAACTCTGACCACGATCCTGCAGTTTTAAAATTTTCGAATAAAATTTAAAAGCACAGGGATAAGAACAACGAGGTCGTGAAAACAACCAGATATAAGTCAGCTATACCCGATCGAGGTAAAAGAAAAACAAACACAGAAGAAAAGGAAGATATGATAGGCTAACCGTCGACGAATTGGAGAACTTGATGACAACTAGCAAGGTCGAGGGGAAGAGAACAAGGGGAAGGCTGAGAAGTAAATAACCTGGATGGCTTGGCCACGTGGCATGGTCGAGACAAGAACACTGATCTGATCCACGACTTTGGTGATCGAGTGAGATGGCGAAACAAATCCGCCCACGCTTATCGGCGTGGCACATGATGTTGATGATGATGATGGGACAGTACCTTGCATTAACATCCTGAGTAGGAAATTAGTACAAAGTGGGAAGGATGTAAAAGCGCATACAAATTGCGAATACCAATTTATCAGTGAAGGAAAATAAGAAAACGCAATTGTGGATAAACGATGAAATTGAGCAAAATTACTTTAAAACAGAAAAAAAAGAAAGCAAATAACACTCCTGAATACACATTAATAGACATAGACATATGTCACATGTGCAGAGCTGCCAAAGAAGCGTAGATTCAGATAAAATGCATGAAAATAGAGGATTCAGATAAAATGCATGAAAATCTTATGAGGATCTAGAAATAAATCACAACTCAAAATGATTGCGTGAAAATATTAGCAGATATATAAACAAGAAAATAGAATATACAGGAGATGGTTGCCTCGGGGGAAAGATGGAGAAATTATAGCTATAATATCGTTATGCTGGTCTCCCTGGCCTAGAGGTTTAAGGACGTTGTTCGTAATCCCGTATACTCTCGTACGAAACACAGTTGCGCGAGATTCGGCAGCGGATATCGCCGTTCTGGTTACTTACGTAGGGTACGTGAGCAATGGCGAACGACTGAACGTAAAACTTGCCAAGACAACAACAGCAGCTGAAAAATGCTGGTGTTTACTGCAATGTCCTGTAAAGGATATGCGAAAAAAAAGTCGTTATAATGAAAGGATGGTCGGAATACACAGAAGTTTTATTCTGGGATAGCAGGCTCCATAAACCAGCATTGTGCAATACTCAAGATGGACCAAGCATATTAAAGTCGGAAGTAGAGAAGGCTATTAAAATGATGAAATAAGGAAAAGTTGCAGATCCTGACAACTTAACGGAAATTATAAAATACTTATCCAGCTTTTGCATTAAAACTATCCCAGAATTATGCAATAATATATTCAATACTGGGTACATCCCTAAGGATTTCAAAACATCCAGTTTCGTGACACTGTTCCAAAAAAACCAAGAGCTGTTAATTGTGATAATTGTGAGGATACAGAACTATTAGCTTAATGGGCTAACATATTAAAGATACTCTTCATAGTCGCACAAGAAAGAATTCAAAATAACATAGACAAGGAAGTAGCTGAAGAACAATGTGGGTTCCGCAAAAAAAAAAAAAAAACCACACCAGAGAAGTTATAATCTGTTTAAGGATGTTAACTGAAACATGTTTAGAAGTTCATAAACATATATATGTGTGATTTTATAGACAAGAAAGCTAACGAATAATTACATGCCTTCAAGATATAGGAGTAGACGGAAAGGACATCAGACTTACTAGTAACTTGTACTGGAAACAAGAGGCGACAATTAGATGCGGAAACAATTATTCGCCGCCCATAGAGATAAAAAAAATATAAATAAAAATGCCGTTCTCCGTGGCCAAAGGCTTACGAACGCGGTTCGTGAGCCGGGTACCAGGTGTTCGAAACTCAGCTGCGACCGATTTGTGCAGCAGACCGTGTCACGTTGTGTTGTAACGTGCTGGTATGGGAGCCGGTCGTTCAGAAAGCAATGGCAAACTACTGAACGTAACACTTGCCTAGTACATCAACAGCAGCTGAAAAATGCTGGTGTTGACTGCAACTTTTTTTTTTCTTAATAGAGATAAAAAGAGGAATATGACAGGGACGCGTGTTGATCCCCAAGCCTCTTGAACCTATACACATAGAGAGTTTTTAAACAAGTCGAACTGCCTGGACTTAACATCAATAGACGAATTATATACAATCTTAGGTACGCTGATGATGTAGTGTTACACGCAGAGAGCGGAGACCAGCATGGCCGAATGGATAAGAACTACGTTGTTAAACTTCCGGTGTGCTGATGGCGAGGTAGCTGGCTCAACTCTTACACCGGTCGGTTGGACTAACGTGTTGACTTCTTGTTATTAACTTTGGGACGTAAATTACAAGTACCTCAGAAGTCGGAGTGGTGTCACCTGATGGCGAAGGGCACTGGCAATAGGTAAGACTAGCCCACCCGCATAAAATCAGTCCAGTCTGGACTACGCTCAAGTTCAAAGTGTGCTACAAAACAACAACAACAACAACAGCAACAACAACAACAACAACAACAACAACAACAATAAACTAGCAAAAAACAAGCAAGAGTTACAAAACCTAGTGGAACAAGTAACCAGGCATAGTGCAGAATGCCTCGTAGATATTAATATCACCCAAAAAAAAATGAACACTATTATAGTTAGCAATGGAGAAGGGATACAACGTTAAAAGACATAACACTCATAAAAACCATACTGGAGGGTACGGTTGGAGGCAAGTGAGCAAGAGTTAGACACCGATACAAGTGGGAAGATAACATCAATAGATGGACGAACAGCAGACTGACAGAATACACAATATATGGAAGAACAGCAGTCTGATATATGGTGTGTTTTTAATGAATGTGGGGTTTTTGAAAATATTGCCGTTCCAAGTTATGTATTTACCCTCTGTGGAGTTCATGCAACATAAAAGGTAAATACAAAACTTGGAACGGCAATATTGTTAAAAACCCCACAGTTATAAAAAATACACCCTGAATGTATAATCAAGGCGGGAGACAGATAGTATTGGAAATCCATTGCAGCCAACCTTCATTGTGAAGACGACACCTGATTGATTGATTGATTCGTTACCCCTGGTACCATATTTGCCTTCTAGCAACTGTTGGGAACTCGCTTTTTTTCTCAAGGCTGCTGAGAATCTTCTCTTGGGCCACATTACTCCTTCTCGGCATGCTTTTCATGGCTTCATTAGCTACACCGTCAGTGCTTCTCGATTTGTTTTTGCTACTGTTCTTTATGGCTGTTTCTATTTCTTAACTCAGCATTCCGAGTTTTAGAGATTCTGGATCTTTCATGCTTCTCGGGTTTGCTTGTTTTTATTTTTTATTTTTTTGATGTCAGGATTGTACGGGTTAAAAAAAAAAAAAAATCTTTTCATCTAATCATTCTGTCTTTTTCATTGAGTATGAATGTTCCGCCTCTATTACTAATTAGCGTACTTATGTTGTAGCTCTCGTCTCTCACTCTCATTGTTTTAACGCTGTTTGAAAACGTCTCTTAGGTTTTTCTTACAGATTTGTTAGTTGTTCCCCCCTAATTGCATCAAGAGTTATATTTCCCTTGTGTGACCAAGCGCTTCATATATTTTTTATGACTAATGAGTAAAGACCCACGTGAGGAACACAGCTGCGCGAGATTCTGCAGCGGATCGCGCCTCGTAGGTTACTTACGGGGTACGTGAGCCGATCGCTCAGAAAGCAATGGCAAACTACTGAGCGAAATCTGAGCGAACATCAACATCAGCTGAAAGATGCTGGTGTTGACTGCAACGTCTTGTTGGGGATATGCAACTTCAAATTTAAAAAAAAAAAAAAATGAGTATAAAATTGACGGAGATGACTCTTGTCCACGCACTGGGACGTATTAGATAGATGATGTTAGCCCAGTTTTTGTAGGGCCCAACCGCTCACGGAGGTTGATGGCAGTAGCTTGCCCGTCGTGATTACTTCTCAGGACATATTCTGCATATTAGGCGAGGTCGACCTGGGACGCTTCCGACAGGCCGCTCTGTGGAAAGAAGATCCAACCATATAGGATATAACCCGGTGCAATGAAGTCGATCCTCGTGCTGTTGACCATCTTTTTAACCAATGAAATGTTTCTTTACATCTGTTCGAGATTGTTTTGTTGCGTGAACTGCATTTCGGAGACAAAATGACGTGGCTGGCTAGAAAACATCTAGAAACGGAGCAACAACATCTAGAAATATCGAGACTTTGTAGGTGAACATCTGGTTGGGAAAGTGACTTTTGTGGTGACATTTCTGGCGGCGGCATAATGCACAGTGTGCCTGAGCGGGCCGTTGTTTGTCGTGACTCCTGTCTTTTCCACTTTTCACATGGGGTAATTGGGAGCGTTTTATGTGATATTCACTGACACAGGAACGGAGCATAATGGGGACGACTATTTGCTGTGATGTTGGAACCGCGACTAATGACTAATTACTTTTAACAAATGGGGATTTGAACGCATGTCCACTGCGCTGGCTGGCAGGCGTCTAGCTACTGTGCTAGCGCGGCTCCCATTAATTGATATATATATTTTTGAAATAAGTCGTTTGGGTGTTTTTCATACACACAATTTTGTTTAAATGTTGCATATCCCTTACAGGACGTTGCAGCCAACACCAGCATCTTTCAGCTGCTGTTGATGTACTTTAGTATGTTCCGATTTGAATGCCTTCATTCACGATCAATTATTTTGAAAACTGTCTGTTGCATCGTTATGAAATTTTTCCAGCCGTCTTATATTTACCCCCACCCAAGGAATATGTCTTTCGATAGGTCCAAAAACAACTTAAATCATCAAAAGCGGCGACATTCCTTTGATGTTTTGCTGAACAACTAGTGATTTCTCGTTAACAAAGTTAAGTTTACAGTAATTGGAGACCTGCCAATTCAGATGACACACAAAGGCGTATCAGGATTCGTATGGGAGTGGGTGCAATGAAAGAAGTAGCTTAAATTCGACAGGGTCGGCTGCATTGCACCGGGTTTTTATCCCATATTGCTCAGTTTCTTTCCGCAGCGCGGAAAGCGTCGCACAAAGCACGAAATCCGTAGCTCCAGCGACGACCCTCGGGAGTCTCCGAAAAAATGCACTCGTGAAATGAAGGACGCGGCCCGGAATAGAACATACAACCTTCGGAGCAATGAAAATTTAAAATAATGCGGGGACGTGTCTTGGTGAAGCTGTAATACTGTTAAAATGATGGACGTAATCTCTAAGTCGTAATTTATATACCGCATATAAACAAACTTTGAAATCTGCTGTAAAATCTCCAGAACAAAAGTTTTTTTGTTGGGTGGACATAATGATAAGGTTGTATACTAAATCTCATCATTTTACCTCAGTTGGTTACTGAGACATTGAATTGTATATTGAGGCAACAAAAAAAAAAACAACACACACTATAGGCAAGATTACGCTCAGTAGTTTGCCATTGCTTTTTGAGCGACCAGCTCACAAACCCCCGTAAGTTACCAGAGCGGCGCGAATCGCTGCAGATTCTCGCGCAGCTGCGTTACTCATGAGTATATAAGGGATTACGAAGAACGATGTTAACCCCTAGGCCAGCACTATGTAATTGCCCCAAGTGTTATCTGTGGCTTCTTTGGCCACTAATTCACACGTCTTCAGGCGCGTGGATAGTGTGAACGTCATCTTTTTGGCTTTTTTTTTTAGGGGGGGGGGGGGGTGGCTTTTTCTGTTTCTCTCTCTCTCTCTCTCTCTCTCTCTCTCTCTCTCTCTCTCTCTCTCTCTCTCTCTCTCTCTCTCTCTCTCTCTCTCTCTCTCTCTCTCTCTAAAAGAACTCTTCTATTTTGATCTTGCTGATGCTTATTACCTATTAGAAAATGTTTATGCCACAGACAGTTGTTGATGATTTATCATGGATGTTTTGAAATTGTCATATTCACACTAGCTATTATCAATTATTGCCCTTCAACAACTGGACGCATTTCCTACTCCCGAATAGTCAAGTTTGTATCAACGAACTAATCTCTGCCTGCCTGCCTGCCTGCCTGCCTGCCTGCCTGCCTGCCTGCCTGCCTGCCTGCCTGTCTGTCTGTCTGTCTGTCTGTCTGTCTGTCTGTCTGTCTGTCTGTAATTTGTTTGCAAAAGAAAACATACGCATACATCCTCACATGTGCTCTCTCTCCCCCTCTCTTTTCTCTCTCTATATCCTCTCTTTCTCTGTATGCGTGCGTGCGTACGTGTGTGTGTGTGTGTGTGTCGTTTCGATATAAGTCTTTATCAACGAAAGAAAAACAAAACTGTACTAGAAAATTGAAATATCAGGATTGTAAATAAATAAATAATTCATATATTTCAACGAATGACATAATCGTGAATATAGTATAGGATGTATGCATTTCAATATGAACATTGCGTTCGGTATTGAATGTACGTGTGTGTGTGTGTGTGTGAATTGTTTGTAGAAGAAAACACACACACACACACACACAGAGAGAGAGAGAGAGAGAGAGAGAGAGCACACACAGACACAGATACACACACACAAACACACACATACACACTCAGCAGACTAACATACGTTCAGAATCCGTCATGGTTATATTGTTTGTTATGAAGGACTGTAAACCTGGCGGTCAAGAGGGAATAATCCCGCCATAATGGAGTAGCTCTGGAAACAGAACAAAGAATGTTCACGAACTATACACGGTGAACAAGTTAATAATTGCAAAATAACAATGTTGCACAATCTGGACGAAATGGTTGCGGAGAAGTGCTCCAGTTGTTGAATGGTTGTTGAAGTAAATTCTTGTATTTAATGATATCAAGTGTCCCCCGAAGTTTTGGGTAGTGAAATCTGGTTCCTAGCCGTCTCAGATAAGGCGAAAAGTCATTTGTGAGTAACAGGTATATGTTTAAATTTGTATATTGTTTACTGCGTCCTCTAATTCTTACATCTTTCTTCCATGCGTACCAAATACCAAACATAACATGTGTGTTTATTTATTAATTATTACATTGTAGAACAGTGTATGAAATTCCGGTGTTAGAATGTGAAGTGTATTGAGTATGGGCTGTGAAACACGTTGAAGAAGATTATATGTTGCTTTAGAAACATCCGCCGTTGTTCTATCTTTCATTCAAAAGTTTGTTCAAGATCATGAATTACCGAGAGTAGGAACCTAAACCATCTGGTCATCCTGCCAGTGTCATGGAACAAGTCGGCCAAGTGGTTACGCCGACTGCCTCACGCTCCAAAGATTATGGGTTCGATTCCGGGTTACGACATTCAATTCACTAGTGCTATTTTCTTGGAGTATAGAGAAGCAGACTGCGCGTAGAATGCTTCAAACCATACTGCAAGCTAGTAGCTATTGTACACGTACTAAATAAACACATCTCTAAGTGGGAGATCCCCCACAAGAACTCCCTGCATGAATGTAGCAGTCCGGCATTAGTGATGGCGGTGACAGTAATGATGCAGATGTCATTGCCAACGGGTCTCAGGAAAGAGTCGAGCTACAATCATCTTAACAAACATTCACCACCTGTGCTGTTTATTTACGATATAAACACATTTTAAAAAGTCTCTTATAAGTCGACAGGGTCAACTTCATTGCACCGGGTTTTCATACCATATGGCTCAATCTCTTAACATAGCGAACTAAGCACGAACTCCGTAGCTCAAGCGACGACCTCTGGGAATCTACGAAAACATGCACTCGTGAACCGAAGAACGCGGCCCGGAATCGAACCCACAACCTTCGGAGCCCGAATCAGACGGCTTAACCACTTCGCCACGGAGCGTCCCTAATAACGATATTCCACCAAGCAACCTTTCAGCTAATAAAGCCTGTACTGAACAACAATGTGTCCAGCACAGGGTGGCCAAATCAACCAGGACATCGTGAGTGTTCTCTGTTCTTATCTGTTCCAGCTTGTTAATGTATGCATTCATTACGTATATTGCTGTGCTACTGTATGTTAATGCATGCATTCATTACGTATATTGCTGTGCTCCAGCTTGTTAATGTATGCATTCATTACGTATATTGCTGTGCTACTGTATGTTAATGCATGCATTCATTACGTATATTGCTGTGCTCCAGTATGTTAATGCATGCATTCATTACGTCTGTTTCTGCGCTCCAGTATGTTAATGTATGCATTCATTACGTATATTGCTGTGCCCCAGTATGTTAATGTATGCAATCATTACGTCTGTTTCTGCGCTCCAGTATGTTAATGTATGCATTCATTACGTATATTGCTGTGCTCCAGTATGTTAATGTATGCATTCATTACGTCTGCTTCTGCGCTCCAGTATGTTAATGTATGCATTAATTACGTCTGTTTCTGCGCTCCAGTATGTTAATGTATGCATTCATTACATATATTGCTGTGCTCCAGTATGTTAATGCATGCATTCATTACGTCTGCTTCTACTCTCCAGTATGTTAATGTATGCATTCATTACATATATTGCTGTGCTCCAGTATGTTAATGCATGCATTCATTACGTCTGCTTCTGCGCTCCAGTATGTTAATGTATGCATTCATTACGTATATTGCTGTGCTCCAGTATGTTAATGCATGCATTCATTACGTCTGCTTCTGCGCTCCAGTATGTTAATGTATGCATTCATTACGTATATTGCTGTGCTCCAGTATGTTAACGTATGCATTCATTACATCTGTTTCTGCGCTCCGGTATGCTAATGTATGCATTCATTACGTCTGTTTCTGCGCTCAAGTATGTTAATGTATGCATTCATTACGTATATTCCTGTGCTCCAGTATGTTAACGTATGTATTCATTACGTCTGTTTCTGCGCTCCAGTATGTTAATGTATGCATTCATTACGTATATTCCTGTGCTCCAGTATGTTAACGTATGCATCCATTACGTCTGTTGCTGCGTCCCAGTATGTTAATGTATGCATTCATTACATATGTTGCTGCGTTCCAGTATGTTAATGTATGCATTCATTACATCTGTTTCTATGTTAATGTATGCATCATTACTTCTATTGTTACGGTCCAGCATGTTAAAGTGTCTATTTAGGGAGTCTTCGTGGCGAAGTGGTCAAGCCGTTTAACTTGGCCTCCGAAGGTTGTGGGTTCGATTCCGGGCCGCGCCCTTCGGTTCACAATTTAAATTTTTCGGAGACTCCTGTAAGTCGTCGCTAGAGCTACGGAGTTCGTGCTTTGTGATGATGCTTTCCGCGCTGCGGAAAGAGACCGAGCCATATGGGATAAAATCCGGTGCAATGAAGTCGACCCTGTCGACTTTTAAGCGACTTTTTTAATGTGTCTATTGCTGCGCTTCAGTATGTTAATGTATCATTGATTACTTCTATTGCCGTGCTGCAGCATGTTAATTTATGCACTCATTACTTCTATTGCTGCTCTCCAACATACATATGTATGAATTCAATACGTCCATTGCCGCGATACAGCAAGTTTTCGTGGCGAAGCAGCCAAGCCGTCTACCAAACGCCCCGATAAGGTCGTGTTTGGTCGCTGTCATTCGGTTTACGATTGCAATTTTTCCGGAGACCCCTAGGGGTCGTCGCTGGAGCTGGAGCTCTTGCTCTGTGAGACTGTTTTCAGGTAGGCCTTTCGGTGTGGAAATAAGACAGAACCATATTGGCTAGAACCCGGTGCATTGAAGTCGATACTTTGATCCTTAACCTCCCTCATCCCTTAACCAATCATTGGGCTGTATTGTTTACACCCCCGCCTCTTCCCCCTTTTCCCCAGCATATTAATGTATGCTCTCGTTACTGCAGTTGCTAAGCTTTATTATGTTAATAAATTTCTTGATAACCTCATTTGCTACCTTCCAGCATATTAATGTATTCATTCGGTACTCCTGTAGCTACACCCCAGGCGGTTTATGTATCATTCGCTACGTCTATTGCCGCGCTCCAGCATGTTGAATCATTCGATCATTAGTTCTATTGAGCCACGCGAAGTTGCCATCTAGCAGCAAGTAATAATTATTAGCGTAGCATTTAGAGGCGCTGTTATTTCAGATTACGAATTAGGGGAATGTAACTACAGGCTTGTACGATCCACCAGTGTTGCTTCAAACACACAGAGTCAAAGAGGGCAAATATGATTCCAGGAAATCAATATTGCCTTCTCTCCGGGGTAACAGACTAGCGGCTCATAACACGTGATCTAGACCGTAATTGGGATGAACGTGTTTCAGTGTTAATGTACAGCGCATCCTTTTCGCTTCGTCGTCTCTCTAACTGTTGCTGCGGCCACTGACATTTTCTCTCACTGACGTTAACGTCCGGCTGTCCCAGAGGGGTGATAATAAGTCGGGAATCACCATCATGTGACATATTCTTTCCAGAACTTTGTTCTCATTGCAGTCGATGTGAAATTAACCCGGACCTGGTGGTGGGACTGCGGATGAAGTACGTAGACTGATTTTCGGAATCACAGTCATATAGGTAAACTGTAATGTCCCGAATCCCAATCATATAGGTAAACTGTGATTTCCCTGGTATCAGTCATACATGTAGACTGTGATTTCCCGAATCCTAATCATATAGGTAAACTGTGATATCCCAAGTCCCTGTCATATACGTAGACTGATTTCCCTGGTACCAGTCATATAGGTAGACTGTGATTTCCCTGGTACCAGTCATACATGTAGACTGTGATTTCCCGAGTCCCAGTCATACAGGTAGACTGTGATATCCCAAGTCCCAGTCATATAGGTAGACTGTGATTTCCCTGGTACCAGTCATACAGGTAGACTGATATCACAAGTCCCAGTCATACAGGTAGACTGTGATATTCCAAGTCCCAGTCATATAGGTAGACTGATATCCCAAGTCCCAGTCATATAGGTAGACTGTGATTTCCCTGGTACCAGTCATACAGGTAGACTGCGATTTCCCGAATCCCAGTCATATAGGTAGACTGTGATTTCCCTGGTACCAGTCATACAGGTAGACTGTGATTTCCGGAGTCCCAATCATACAGGTAAACTGTGATTTCTCGGGTTCCAGTCATGTAGGTAAACTGTGATTTCCCGGGTCCCAGTCATACAGGTAGACTGTGATTTCCCTGGTCCCAGTCACATAGATAAACTGTGATTTCCCGAGTCCCAGCCAGTTAGGTAGACTGTGATTTCCCGGGTCCCAGTCATATAGGTAGACTGTGATGTCCCGTGTCCCAGTCATATAGGTAGACTGTAAATTACCGTGTCCCAGTCATATAGGTAGACTGTACATTACCGTGTCCCAGTCATATAGGTAGACTGTACATTACCGTGTCCCAGTCATATAGGTAGACTGTACATTACCGTGTCCCAGTCATATAGGTAGACTGTACATTACCGTGTCCCAGTCATATAGGTAGACTGTACATTACCGTGTCCCAGTCATATAGGTAGACTGTACATTACCGTGTCCCAGTCATATAGGTAGACTGTACATTACCGTGTCCCAGTCATATAGATAGACTGTAAATTACCGTGTCCCAGTCATATAGGTAGACTGTAAATTACCGTGTCCCAGTCATATAGGTAGACTGTACATTACCGTGTCCCAGTCATATAGGTAGACTGTACATTACCGTGTCCCAGTCATATAGGTAGACTGTACATTACCGTGTCCCAGTCATATAGGTAGACTGTAAATTACCGTGTCCCAGTCATATAGGTAGACTGTAAATTACCGTGTCCCAGTCATATAGGTAGACTGTACATTACCGTGTCCCAGTCATATAGGTAGACTGTACATTACCGTGTCCCAGTCATATAGGTAGACTGTACATTACCGTGTCCCAGTCATATAGGTAGACTGTAAATTACCGTGTCCCAGTCATATAGGTAGACTGTAAATTACCGTGTCCCAGCCTTGTAGGTATATTGTGATTTCCCGAGTCCCAGCCATATAGATAGACTGTAATTTCCCGAGTCCCAGCCATATAGATAGACTGTAACTTCCCGAGTCCCAGACATATAGACAGACTGTGATTTCTCGAGACATAGCGATGTACTCAGACCCTGTGATTTCCCGAGGCCCAGTGTCGTGTCCTCCTTTAAAGTGTCGTCCCTGGAGTGAGGAGATCCGACACCCACATTATAATATTATTTTTTTTTTCCCCCTCAATATTCTGGAGAATCCACCAGCTTCCGTCCAACACACTCCATCAGCCTATGGACACCTTTTCCTATCACTCTCACACTGTCGTACTATGCCCCCTTCTCATACTTCCCCAACGCAACATACTCAACAACTCTTACTTCTAGAAATTAATAAAGATTAATTTATTAAAATAAAAGTGTAACGTGTATGAGACGTGTATGCGAAGAAAATGTGTGACGTGTTCTATAAAGTGTAGAGAATCTGACTCTCAGACATCAGATCAGTCCGCTGATCACAGCAAAGATAGACCACAGCACGTTACGTCAGAACAAGTACGTCTCACCCGTTGCCGGAACCATCCTGCCGGATACTGCTTTGCTTCTGTAGACCTCTGGTAATCCCATTTCATGAACATGAGAAATAGACACCGGTGGTATGAACAGTTACTTATGGACCGGATTCACTCTACACAATGTCCGTTCCTAATGTTCTCTAACCAACTGCACAAGTTCTTTTCTAGTGTTTACACAGTTAGTAAAGTTAAGTGTTAGTCGACAGATCATCCTCGTTGCACATCGAACCATTCAGTCCGCAAGTGCTAATTACTAATGTTAATTGTTACTGTACTAACACTAGTTACTCTTAACCGGTTCTCGGTTCGTTACCACTGTTTAATGCTGTATGGTGCAACTGTAATCTTCACTATGTTGGGTGAATCAACCTCCCTCTAGCTTTTAATCACGTCTGTAAGCAATCTTTATTGATTGCCGAACTGGTGTTCTTCCGACTGGGATTTTCTTCCTTCCCAAAACTTTATTGAGCTTCCTTGGATCTGGTAGGGAACCTAGGATAGAAACAACACACCTGGTGATAGTACTAGTTCATGATTCTTTCGGCTGAGTGTAAGCCTATCACCTTGCCTAATGATCGTTAGCTAACTAGACTTAGTCATAGAGCAGATTAGCTACCCACCTAGAGTCGAATCAGGTTATGACAAAGAAAAAATCAGCAAACAGAATGTGGAACCCCTCCCACAAGGGACACCTACGGGAAATCCCAATTATCCCTCATTACTCAATTCTCAACTAGTAAAGCTTATCAACACTTCACTAATCTATTCTAGCTAACAGAGTCAAGTATCACTTCCCTACTCTAGCTAGTTTCCACTAACAGTGCTAATCATCACACTATAGTTTAACAAGGCTACTGCCTAAAGTAATTATAACGAATATATTATAATAGGTTATACCTTAAATGGCACCACTGCAGTCCTATCAATCATATCTACATCTGCCATTATAGGCACGTGTAAAATTAAGTCACTAATTAACACACGGTAGATATTATTTCCACTAGGCGCTGCCGTGCCCTGGCACTCTGACTAAAGCATAATTTCAAGTCCTCCCTAGCTGGTCCCAACTAGAGTTTATATGGCAAACTACCAAAGTTGTACACGTGACTTTATCCTCTTCTCCCCCACACAGGTGTTATTTGGACATATCAACCATTTGCAAGGATCTATTTTTCCGGGCTTAAATCCTGTCAAAGTTGTCAGTAATTGTTAAGATTCTCAAAACAAGCCAGCGAATTTTATGACGACTTCCAACAAACAGTTGCAAATAACCCCGTCAAACTCTTCATGTTCCGGAAACCAAGAATTGACATATGTACTGTTTTCTCCCTACTAAGTACTTCCGTTTTACATCTGCCATTGTGATCTCACGGCTTCCATCTGCATTCAAATGTTGACAAACTTGTCAATCTTCTGTTCCGTGGTGACAATATATGTGATTCTAACTGGTAATGAACTGCCAACTCGGTGTATCCCTTCCTTCTCACTCAACACCAAATGTGTAGATGGGCTGACCCCACTGCTTCCATTTACATTCAAATGTAGACAAACTAATCAAGGCGATGCCAGGACCTGTCACCATCAACACCGACCGTTCCAAATCCGTTATAGATGTACACGTGCAGCTACAAATATTGTCCTGAGATTTTGACATCCGCGGTGTTTTTCCAGTTAGTAAAATAATGGTGCTGAAAATACACGCCAAGCAAACGTCGGGAATATTTATCTGTTTAACTCATGGCAATCTCGCGACATAGGCCCCCTCTTAAGAGAGTAGTCCATCTCACTCTCCTCCACCATGAGTTAAATCCAGATAATTCATTCCTCTTCTTCAGGAGCTGGGTGTCTTGACAAGAAATCCGCTCCAACATTCTCCTTCCCAGGAATGTACTCTACTGTGAAATTATACGGTTGAAGTAACAACGACCACCGCATCAAACGTGCGTTGAGCTTCTGAGAAGTAGCCAGGAACATCAGGGGCTGATGATCCGACTGAACCCGAAACTTAACTCCATACAAATATGGCTGAAATTTTTGCACTGCCCATACGAGGGACAAGCATTCTCTCTCGACGGTTGAATAATTCCTCTCCGCCTGTAGAAGTTTCTTACTTGCGTATGCCACAGGTTTCAAAACCGAAGCATCGTCTTTTCCTTCCTGTAACAAAGCGGCTCCAATTCCAATCCCACTCGCATCCGTTCTCAACACAAATGGTTTGGAAAGGTCAGGGAGCTGTAATACAGGTTTGCTGACCAAGGCCTCCTTTAACTGACTATAGGCATTCTCACATTCTGGTGTCCAAATGATTTGATCCGGGAATCCCTTTTTCAAGGTTTCGGTCAACGGAGCTCCCAGTTCCGTGAAATGTGGGATAAATTTGTGGTAGAACCCACACAACGAGAGAAAAGATCGCACATCCTTCTTCGTTTTTGGCCTTGGTGCATTTCTGATTTTCTCCAGGTTCTTCTCTTCTGGAACAATGTGTCCTGGAGTGATGGTGTGACCTAGAAATTCCAGAGTCTGGTAACCAATCATGCACTTGGTTGGACGAGCAGTAAGCCCTGCTTCCTTGAGCCTATTAAACACTCTCTCCAAGGATTGTAAGTGGTCATCCAGGCTGTCACTGGAAATCAGAATATCATCCATAAATGAGATGATGGACGGATCCTGTAACGGATCTAGTAAAGTCCTCATCATGCGTGTAAACACACTAGGTGCATTGCTAAGTCCAAAGGGCATGACCTTAAATTCGTAGTGTCCACTGGGTGTACTGAAAGCTAACAGTGGTCGAATCTCCGGTTTGACTGGTATCTGATAGTACCCCCGACTCAGATCCACCTTTGAAAAGTACCGAGCCTTATGGAGCCTAGCGAATAGCTGAGTTGGATTCGGCAAAGGTTCCACCTGAAACTGTGTATGACTGTTCAGCAGTCGGTAATCTATACACAACCTGTGTTCTCCACTTGGTTTGCGTAACAAAACTACCCCCGCATTGTATGGGGATGTGGATGGTGCAATCACGTCATCCTCCAGCAATTTTTTTATTTCCTCCCTCCAGGGCCTTTTCTTTAGAGAATGGCACTGGGTAAACCTTCTGACGAACCGGCTTCTGTGTGGTCAAAGTCATCTCAAACTCCACCAACCTCGTTCGTCCAGGTTTATCAGTCAGTATCTCCTTATGAGACTTGAGAACCTGGGTTATCCTTTCCCTCTCCTGGGAGGTCAGATCAGGGTTCACTTGTACATCCCTATAGGTTTCCTGGTGTACTAAGGGATATTCCCTGCCCTCGCTGGTTCCCACTTCTGTCTCCACTGCAACTGCCATTGCCATGAGGTGAGCTGCCTTGTCTCCGGGTCTCTCTTCGTATTTCCGCAAGAGATTGATATGGAAAATCTTCGACTTTCCCCGGATCCGGATTTGATAGTTGGTTCTGGATATCACCCTTTCCACGGGAAATGGTCCTTGCCAACCTATCTCCAGTTTGTTGTTTCCCGTTGGGAGTAGCAACAAGACTTTATCTCCCACCTCTAGAGATCTTTCTTTAGACCTACGGTTGTAGTAAGCCGCATGTCTTTTCCTGGCCTTTTTCAAGTTTTGATTTGCCAGAGTCCATCCCTTGTGGAGTTTTTCTTTCAGTTCCTCCACGTATTGATAGGATGAGATCACTTCTTCTGACGTCCCCTCTTCAGTCCAACTCCTCAACATGGCTTCCAACGGTCCTTTGATTGGACGACCAAACAGCAACGTAGCGGGTGGTAGTCCTGTTGAGCCATGAGGAACTTCCCGATAGGCAAAGAGTGCTGCTGGGATATATTCATCCCACCTATCAGGTTTTTCCTGCGCTAATTTCCTGAGCATTGTCATCAACGTGCCGTTGAAACGCTCTACTTGTCCATTGGCTTGAGGGTGGTAAGGGCTGGTATGTATGTGGTTAGAGTGAAACACCCTAAATACCTCCTCCATGAGTTTTCCACAAAACTGAGATCCATTGTCCGTCAGAATTTGATCCGGAAAGCCTAATCTGGTAAAGGCCTCCATCAGTGCGTCCGCCACTCTTTTCGAGTCAATCGTGGTCAACGGTATAGCCTCACCCCACATTGTACAGCAATCCACCATTGTGAGTATATACATGTTCCTCTTCCTAGTCCTGGGAAGTGGACCCACGATATCGATGGCTACCCTCTCGAAAGGAGAGTTCATGATGGGCATCTCACCCAACATCACCGGTGCTGTCCAGTGTTTCGGTGCCACCCTCTGGCACTCAGGGCATGACTTCACATACCGACGCACATCATCTGTCATTCCCGGCCAATAGTAGTGGCAGGAAATCCGCTGCATGGTGGCGGCAATACCCATGTGTCCACTAAAGGAGATGGTATGCCCCATATGAAGAATCTGGGACCGATGAGCTTTCGGGACGACCAACTGACCGTATAGGTTGTCTCCCCTTCCTGCTCTCCTGTAGAGTATCCTATTCTTCATGTAGTACTGCCCCCGTCCTGGTGGATCAGCACTTTTCTGCAGCTTTTTGTAGCAAGGACGTAAAGTATCATCCTCACTCTGGGCAGTTCGTAGCTCCCCCGGCATTGGGTTAGTCACAATTGCGTCTGCCTCTTCCGTTTTCGCCTGAGAGCGAGTCTGCATTGCTCCCATATGAATAGGCTCCCTGGGCATTCCCAGAAAGACATACCGGCAACCTAGGATGACTGGAAAAATGGGATCGGTCAATACAGCGGCCTTGATGGTGCCGGTGACGTACCGTGACCGAATCTCCACATTAGCAATGGGCAACTTCATGACTACAGCACTCTTCTGTGCAGGCTGTATATCCAAGGTTTCACCTGTGAATTGTTCTGGATGTACTAGATCCGCAGAAATCACGGCCTCCCCGTCCAGTCCTGTGTCGTATAAACACTCCACTTGACGACCGTTAACCTCTACCAATTCCACTACAGGTGGTTTTTCCTGGTCTGGAGTCTCTTCCTCGGTCTCGACCTGTTCGGTGGGCTCCACCTTAGGTTTTCCTGAGCACACGACGAATTGAGTGTCTCCTGACTTTCCCCTGCAGTCAATAGCATTGTGCGTGTTTGACTTGCATTCGTTGCACCATTTCCCTGTCCTAGATTTTCTATTGTCGGACTTGAATGAGCTCTCCTGGTGGCGAGCTTCCTTGTTGACCTTGGCATTTTCCGTGACAACCTCCTTGGAAGTCACTTGACATGCTGCAAAATGAGGGTTCTTAGCCTTCGATTTGCAGTCCCTCGTATTGTGAGAGGGTGACTTACAAATTGAACACCACTTCTCCGACCACGGTCGTTTAGGTGTAGAGCTTGAGGTGCTCTTGCTTCCCTCCTTCTTCTTCTCTGAATTATCCTCTGATTTTTGCACATAAGGTTCCCACTTTTTGGTTCCTGAGTTTTTGGCTTTCTTCTTGTCATGTTTCTCTTGACTTTTGGTGTTGGTTGAAAGGTTTTCCCCTACCTCCCCATGTACCTCGACGAACCGTTCTGCTAATTTATTCACGAGGTCAATACGTTCCGCTCCTTGTTCTCCCAGGAACGTCCTGAGAGGTTTAGACATTTGCTTCTTCAGCTGGTCGACCACCATGAGCTCTTCCAGACTCTCATAGTCATGTGCGAACCCAGCCAAATCCATCCACTTATGGAGATAAGATTTAAGACGCAAACTGTAGGCGGCAAACAACTCTCCCGGTTCTCGTTTCGCTGCTCGAAATTTTTTCCGGTAGGTATGCGATGTAACCTCGAATCGTTTCAGCAGAGCCGTCTTTAACTCATCATAATTGTTCTCATGTCCTGGTGGCAGGCGAGTATAAACCTCGTATCCTGTCCCGCGTAATCCCTGGGATAGCTTAAGATTCCATTTGTTACGCTCCAGACCCATAGCAACTGACATAGCCTCGAAGCGTTGAAGGTATTGATCAATCTTCTCTTTGTCCTCCTCGTAGACCGCTAAAGGAAACTTCATAGCATGGTACCCATGTCCACCTACTGGTGTTGATCCTGGGATGGAGGAACCTCCAACTGCTCCCTCAGTTTCTCCATTAGATTGACTCTTCAACTCGAGTTCCCTCATCCGGTACTCGTGCTCCCTTTTCTGTGCTTCCTGTTCAGCTTCTAATTTCCTAGCTGCTTGCTCAGCTTCAAATTTCCTAGCTGCTTGCTCAGCTTCCAATTTCCTAGCTGCTTGCTCAGCTTCCAATTTCTTAGCTGCTTGTTCCAACTCCATCCTTCTCAATTCCAGCTCGGCCTTTCGATCATCCCTTTCTGCTTGACGATACTCTCTCTCCACTTCCTGTATGTAATCCGTTAGAGCAGACCCCGCCAATCCCATTTCTTCCCCCCTTTCCTTTAATTCTAACGTGCTAAGTTTAGGGGTGGCCATTATACAGAGAGGTAAGCTAGCAGGTCTAGTACAATATAACTGCAAATTACTATACCGATATATGAACAAGTACTATAAATCTCGATATTACCACACACAGTACATTCACTCAGTGACAAGAGTAGAATCAGGACCACAGACCTATGCAGACGTGTGAAGTGTGAACAGGTAAGATATTAATCCTAACCCCTATCCACATTCACTCTAGCTGGATTCTCCAAAATGATATCTCCCTCTTATAACTAAGGATCCCGTGTCAAAAGACCCCGTTGTCAGAAGATCCCCCTGTCAAACGTTCCTGCTTGCAGGAGATCTCGCTGTCCAAGGATTCCGTTTACGGGAGATCCCGCTGTCCAAGGATCCCGTTTACGAGAGATCTCGTTGTCCAAAGATCACGTTTACGATAGATCCCGCTGTCCAAAGATCACGTTTACGAGAGATCCCACTGTCCAAATATCCCGGACGAGCCCCCAATAATGTCGTGTCCTCCTTTAAAGTGTCGTCCCTGGAGTGAGGAGATCCGACACCCACATTATAATATTATTTTTTTTTTCCCCCTCAATATTCTGGAGAATCCACCAGCTTCCGTCCAACACACTCCATCAGCCTATGGACACCTTTTCCTATCACTCTCACACTGTCGTACTATGCCCCCTTCTCATACTTCCCCAACGCAACATACTCAACAACTCTTACTTCTAGAAATTAATAAAGATTAATTTATTAAAATAAAAGTGTAACGTGTATGAGACGTGTATGCGAAGAAAATGTGTGACGTGTTCTATAAAGTGTAGAGAATCTGACTCTCAGACATCAGATCAGTCCGCTGATCACAGCAAAGATAGACCACAGCACGTTACGTCAGAACAAGTACGTCTCACCCGTTGCCGGAACCATCCTGCCGGATACTGCTTTGCTTCTGTAGACCTCTGGTAATCCCATTTCATGAACATGAGAAATAGACACCGGTGGTATGAACAGTTACTTATGGACCGGATTCACTCTACACAATGTCCGTTCCTAATGTTCTCTAACCAACTGCACAAGTTCTTTTCTAGTGTTTACACAGTTAGTAAAGTTAAGTGTTAGTCGACAGATCATCCTCGTTGCACATCGAACCATTCAGTCCGCAAGTGCTAATTACTAATGTTAATTGTTACTGTACTAACACTAGTTACTCTTAACCGGTTCTCGGTTCGTTACCACTGTTTAATGCTGTATGGTGCAACTGTAATCTTCACTATGTTGGGTGAATCAACCTCCCTCTAGCTTTTAATCACGTCTGTAAGCAATCTTTATTGATTGCCGAACTGGTGTTCTTCCGACTGGGATTTTCTTCCTTCCCAAAACTTTATTGAGCTTCCTTGGATCTGGTAGGGAACCTAGGATAGAAACAACACACCTGGTGATAGTACTAGTTCATGATTCTTTCGGCTGAGTGTAAGCCTATCACCTTGCCTAATGATCGTTAGCTAACTAGACTTAGTCATAGAGCAGATTAGCTACCCACCTAGAGTCGAATCAGGTTATGACAAAGAAAAAATCAGCAAACAGAATGTGGAACCCCTCCCACAAGGGACACCTACGGGAAATCCCAATTATCCCTCATTACTCAATTCTCAACTAGTAAAGCTTATCAACACTTCACTAATCTATTCTAGCTAACAGAGTCAAGTATCACTTCCCTACTCTAGCTAGTTTCCACTAACAGTGCTAATCATCACACTATAGTTTAACAAGGCTACTGCCTAAAGTAATTATAACGAATATATTATAATAGGTTATACCTTAAATGGCACCACTGCAGTCCTATCAATCATATCTACATCTGCCATTATAGGCACGTGTAAAATTAAGTCACTAATTAACACACGGTAGATATTATTTCCACTAGGCGCTGCCGTGCCCTGGCACTCTGACTAAAGCATAATTTCAAGTCCTCCCTAGCTGGTCCCAACTAGAGTTTATATGGCAAACTACCAAAGTTGTCCACGTGACTTTATCCTCTTCTCCCCCACACAGGTGTTATTTGGACATATCAACCATTTGCAAGGATCTATTTTTCCGGGCTTAAATCCTGTCAAAGTTGTCAGTAATTGTTAAGATTCTCAAACCAAGCCAGCGAATTTTATGACGACTTCCAACAAACAGTTGCAAATAACCCCGTCAAACTCTTCATGTTCCGGAAACCAAGAATTGACATATGTACTGTTTTCTCCCTACTAAGTACTTCCGTTTTACATCTGCCATTGTGATCTCACGGCTTCCATCTGCATTCAAATGTTGACAAACTTGTCAATCTTCTGTTCCGTGGTGACAATATATGTGATTCTAACTGGTAATGAACTGCCAACTCGGTGTATCCCTTCCTTCTCACTCAACACCAAATGTGTAGATGGGCTGACCCCACTGCTTCCATTTACATTCAAATGTAGACAAACTAATCAAGGCGATGCCAGGACCTGTCACCATCAACACCGACCGTTCCAAATCCGTTATAGATGTACACGTGCAGCTACAAATATTGTCCTGAGATTTTGACATCCGCGGTGTTTTTCCAGTTAGTAAAATAATGGTGCTGAAAATACACGCCAAGCAAACGTCGGGAATATTTATCTGTTTAACTCATGGCAATCTCGCGACACCCAGCGACAGCCATATTTAGCTTTCCTAATTCCCAGCTACAAAAGTAGACTGCCTGATGTCCTGAGCCTTAGCAACGCACATAGGCAGTGAGATGTCCCCAGTTCCAGCGGCATGCGTAGGCTATGTGATGCCTAGAGCCCCAGCGATACACTCAGACCGTGATTGTTTGAATTGTCTGTTCAACGAACGGAGACAGATGTTTTCCATCATGAGTCCATCATTCGAATACGACTACGACATCACCCATTGTATATGCTAGGGACTTTATTTTCTGTTATTTTAAATCAGCGTGTGGTCTCGAATAAAAAGTTAAAAAGGTTAGGATAGCCTCATGTTATCGGGGAATTGGCAGTATCACATATACCACTGAAAAGTGGGAGGCTGTAGAACTTGACATGATATAGTACAGAAAGTTGTGTTAGTTCATAGAACTTCATGTACACTACTGGAATATATGGGGATTAAGAGCTTTACATATACTACCGAAAGATGGGAGGCGAAAGAACTTGACATATACAGCTGGGAGCTGGGAGGCTAAAGAACTTAACATATACTACCGAAAGATGGAAGATGATAGAGCTACACTTTAATAAATCTGTATGCTATCAAAGGATGTGAAATGCATGTATGCTTCCAGAAGATGTGATGCAATATAACCTCACATAATCTACCAGGACTTCATTTACCAATATGCGATGATAGGAGGGGACATATAAAAATCTTCACATATACTGCGTCGCAGTATCATGAGGTAAGATGACCCAGGTTGTCTCCATCCTAGCCAGACACAACTGTAAGATATCGTGTACACGGCGCACTAATACAAGTGAACATATACAAAGGAAAACAACATAAAATCCGAGCACATATTTCCCCTGGGGTTGATACGTAAGCAATAACAATAACGGGTGTTTAAATTACACCCACATTGTGTTGTTAACGTAAACACGTAGCTGAATGACCTTAAACAAGTACTCAACAACAAATAAGCAAGAGTATTACAGAGAACATGTAATTGCCCTTATTGTTTATCCTGTTACTAGAGAATGAACTGTTCAGACGAAATGGTTGCTATGGAATAAAATAAAAATAAAAAAATGACGATTTTGGGAAATTTATATTATATATTGCAGGGTCTTTGGCATTGGTTCCCAAAATATCAGATTTAGGGGAACGGTTGAGGCCACCGAGACAGCACATTTACAGACTCACATATTTTGATTGACACACATACAGTGGGAGTGAAAGTAGAAGTAGAATTAGGTGATCTCAGTGGCGAAGTTAAGCAATCTGCCTCGCTTACTGAAGGTCGTCGGTTAATTCCCCGGACTGCGCGGTTCGGAGCACGAGTGCTGTTTTTCCGGAGACTCTTAGGGATCATCACTGTAGCTACGGAGTTCGTGCATTGTGCGGTGCTCTCGGTAAGCTGCTTGCCTGTCTGCGGATAGAGACTGAGCCATATGGGGCAGCACCCGGTGCAATGAATTCGACAATCTTTACTTTAGTACTTCAGGCGTAGAAGAAAGAAGAAGTGATTAGACGACACGCTAGACGACATTAACATGGAAAGCTGTAGTTATCTTGCCGGGATTCGAACCTGTCGCCGCGTTTAAGTGGTTTCCGTAGTACTGTTTCCCAGGAGATAGTGGATTATTGATTGGTTGTTCGTTGGATAAATTGGTTGATTAAGTTATTGACTGATAGGTTGTGAGTTTTATTAATTGATTGTTGATGGTAGTTAGATTGACTGACTGCTGGAATGATTTCTTGTGGATTTAGTAACTGGATGATGAGTGATTGTTTGGTTGATTGATGGTGACTGCTGGGATAATTGTTCATCATCATCATCATCAAGTGCCGTGCCGGCTGGCGTAGGCGTTCATGGCTCTCCACAGATCTCGGTCTTTCGTTTTCTGGATCAACTCTGCTGCTGACATTCCTCCATGCCACCGTCTCAATCCATCCAGCATCATTTCTCTTGGTCTGCCTCTGCCTCTCTTCCCCTCGATCTTTCCAGTTGTTACGATGTTCTCCAATGCCTCTCTTCTCATCACGTGACCGAAGAAAGATGTTTGTCTCTGTCTTATTGTTGTATACAATGTTCTAGTTACATTAGCCTGTTTCAGGCAGTCGTCGTTAGTTAATCTGGCAGTCCAAGGAATTCGCAACATTCGTCTCAGGAACCACATCTCTGTTGCTTCTAATTTATTCTTACTTTGTTCATTTACATTCCAAGATTCACTGCCATACAGCAAAACTGGTTCTACATAGCATTTCAGCACTCTCTTTCTCACATTCAGTGATAGTGACTTATTGCATAAGAAACTCTTCATTTTCTGAAATGCGGCTTTTGCCTGCCCTATTCTGCTCCTAATCTCTGTTGTACATCTTCCATCTGATGTTATAAATGCCCCTAGGTATCTAAAATTATCCACTTAGTTAAGGATTTTTCCTTCTATTTCTATGTCACATTTTGTTGTCACCATTTTCTTTGATATTACCAATGTTACTGGTTTCTTGATATTAAAGGAGAGTCCTTTCCTTGCACTTGGGATAATTGTTAGTTTGATTAATTTATTGGTTGGCTGATAGGGGTTTGTTTGATAGTTGATTAATTGACTGCTTGGATGTTTCGTACTTTGATTGATTGATGTGACGATTGGTATTTTGATTAATTGATTAATTGAGTGATGGGATGGTTTATTGTTTAGCTGATTGATTGTCTGCTGGAATGGTTAGTTGTTTGGTTGATTGAATGACTGATGGGATTATTGGTGGCTTGAATGATTGACTGTTGATTGGCTGATTGAATAATTAGGTGTTCGCTGAATTAATTGACTGATGGGATGATTGGTATTTTGAATGACTGACTGGTGAAATAGTTAGTTGTGTGATTAATTCTTTACTGATGGGATGGTTGGTTATTTAATTGATTGATTAAGCGGTTTATTGACTGATGGTATGGTTAGTTGTTTGACTGACTGATGAGATAGTTGGTTATTTCATTGATTGATTGAGCGGTTGATTGACTGATGGAATAATTAGTTGTTTGATTGACTGATGGAATAGTATTCAGTAGTTGAACTTATTTCATTGATTGATTAGATTCAGGGACAGTCTTTAGTAATTGAACTTATTTCATTGATTTATTAGATTCAGGGACTGTCATCAGTAATTGAACTCATCGATGATTATCCCTAACTTCACCTTCAGACTACACTGCGAGGTGTTTATTTCAGTGCACAGCCTCCTCAGACCGGCTTTGACCGATTGAGTACATACCAGGGTCCACATACTACACATATTCTGTTATGGGTGGGTTGTGTAATTCATGAGTTTGGTTTTGAGTGCCTTAATCTAATAAAAAAAATTAAGATTCCATTAGAAGATACCTCTCCTCAGTGCACAATCTCCGTAGTATCTAAACTCTAAACGGCATGGGTACCAGAATCACACATGCTAATTAACTTCTGAAACTTGTACACCCCCCCCCCCTTTCCACACACACACACACCCATCCACAAAGTAAACAAACTCTATGGAGTGGCAATAATGATGGAGTCTATGTAGACATGCAGTTCTAGAACCGCTGGCTTAATACAGAGTCGCGGAAATGCGACCCCCGGGGTTGTGACAGCAGCATCTGTTGCCTCCTTTCTGCCCAAGACAGATCTGAAGTCGATGAACTCTAGCCCAGTACGCTTCTCCGGTAATCACTTCACGTTCAGATTGAACATATATTTATTTTATTTTTTTTAAATCAAGAAATGTTGAATGCAGACGACAATAAACGACTTTTCACTTTCGTGATTAGTTGGTTGGTTGAGTCGGTGGCAGGCTTGCTTTGGTTGGTTGAATGGATCCGTGGTTGGTTCGATCTACTCGTGGTTGGTTGGATCTGTGGTTGATTGGACCTGTGGTTGGTTGGATCGGTGGTTGGTTGGATCGGTGGTTTATTGGACTTGTGGTTGGTTGGATCGGTGGTTGTTTGGATCGGTGGTTGATTGGGCTTTTGGTTGGTTGGATCGGTGGTTGATTGGATCGGTGGTTGATTGGACCGGTGGTTGGTTGGACCGGTGGTTGGTTGGATTGGTGATTGATTGGATCGGTGGTTGAATGGACCGGTGGTTGATTGGATCGGTGGTTAAATGGATCGGTGGTTGGTTGGATCGGTGGTTGATTGGACCGGTGGTTGATTGGATCGATGGTTAAAAGGACCGGAGGTTGATTGGATCGGTGGTTACATGGACCGGTGATTGATTGGACCGGTGGTTGATTGGATCGGTGGTTGATTGGACCGGTGGTTGATTGGATCGGTGGTTGATTAGATCGGTGGTTGAATGGACCTGTGGTTGGTTGGATCGGTGGTTGATTGGATCGGCGGTTGATTGAATTGGTGGTTGAATGGACCGGCAGTTGAATGGATCTGTGGTTAATTGTATTGGTGGTTGATTGAATCAGTTGTTGAATGGACTTGTGTTTGATTAGACCGATCGGTGGTTGAATGGATCGGTGGTTGATTAGATCGATGGTTAATTGATTCGGTGGTTGAATGGACCGGTTGTTGAATTGATCGGTGGGTGATTGGATCAGTGGTTGATTGGACCGGTGGTTGATTGAATCGTTGGTTAATTGGACCGGTGGTTGATCGATTCGGTGGTTGATCGGACCGGTGGTTGATTGAATCGTTGGTTAATTGGACCGGTGGTTGATCGATTCGGTGGTTGATCGGACCGGTGGTTGGTTGGTTGGTTGGTTGGCTGGTTGGTTGGATCAGTGGATGGTTAGACCGGTGATTTATTGGACCGGTGTTTGATTGGATCAGATGTTGATTTGACCGGTAGTTGATTGGATCGGTGATTGAATTGATCGGTGGCTTGATGGTTGAACAAGTGGTTGGTTGAACCGGTGATTTATTGGGCCGGTGTTTGATTGGATCAGATGTTGATTGGACCTGTGGTTGATGGATCAGTTGTTGATTGAATCGGAGGTTGATTGGACCGCTGGTTGATCGAATCGGTGGTTGATTGGACCGGTGGTTGATTTGCTGGTTGGTTGGACCAGTGGATGGTTGGACAGGTGATTTATTAGACCGATGTTTGATTGGATCAGATGTTGATTGGACCGGTGGTTGCGTGGATCGGTGGTTGCATGGATCGGTGGTTAGTTGGCTGGTTGGTTGGACCATTGGTTGGTTGGACCGGTGATTTATTGGGCTGGTGATTGATTGGATCAGATGTTAATGATTACCGGAATTTGATTGGATCGGTGGTTGATTGAATCGGATATTGTTTGAATCGGAGGTTGATTGGACCGGTGGTTGATTGGATCGGTGGTTGTTTGAGTTCGTAAGTTGGTTGGGAATCTCACGCAAGAATGGGTTTTAACTATTTTAAGTCAGATGCATTGGCGCTCATGTGGTCTTGGCCCCGAAAAGGAGTGATACTAGTGCAGAGACGGTTCTTCCCTGCCTGGTAATAAAGGGACCCCGTTACATAGCTCTCCTTCCCCTCTCCGAGCTCAGAAACCAGCAGAGTGTGCATAAACTGTACTGGAACGCCATATCCACGGAGATGTACTTTAGGATGTAGCCAGTACTTCTCATATGATGGGACAGAATCTATATGTTTTTGCAGTACTTGTCTTATGATGTGGTTTCTGATATGAATGTTGCGAATTCCTTGGACTGCCAGAGTAGCTAACAATGCTTACCCGAAAGAGGCTAATGAAACTAGAACATTAAATAAAACAATAAGGAAGAGACAAACAGCTTTCTTTGGTAATGTCATGAGGAGAGAGGCATTGGAGAACATCATGACAACTGGAAAGATCGAGGGGAAGTGAGGCAGAGGCAGACTAAGAGAAATGATACTGGATGGATTGTGACGGTGGCATGGAGCAATATCACCAGCAGAGTTGATCCAGAACACCAAAGACCGAGAGTTGTGGAAAGTCATGCACGTCTACGCCAGCTTGCAGGGCACTTGATGATGATAACGTGTTATGATGGGACTGAATCTATAAAAGTATGTCTCTGCAGTACTTGTCTTATGATGGGGCAAAATCTATAGAGGTATGTCTTCATTGTACGTGTGTGCGATGGGACAGAATCTATGGACTTATGTTGGCATCTATAGAGGTATGTCTTTGCAGTACTTCTCGCGTGGCGCTTCAACTGCAGTCTGTTTTCAAGGAAGAACTGTTAAATTCATAAATTATCCTTCCTTTAACTGCTCCTTACACCATACCGATCTGCCATAATCAGCTTCTTGTTCCATCAGATGTTCTCGCTCCTCGTTCGTCCCCTAGTCGGCTAGTTGCCATGGTTTGTCCTACGATAACACTAGCATGTTGGGTTGAGTTGAACTGGGAGAGAACGGACACTTGTAAGTTTGTCTAAACAAGTTTAAAGCGCGTTGATGAATACACGATCATCTATGTTAAATAACCTGCAACAAAATCACATTCCGAGAACATCATTACAAGGTTTCTGACGTTTATTAAAGTTACTCGCTGTAGCATATGATTACCATACCATTCACACGACTCTACTCTCTGGTTACATGGCTCAAGGCCACTCAACCGTTAAACGCATTTTGACTGGGGGAATGTCCGCGGGATCGTTCAAACAGATTAATCAACTCAGCTCAATATCAGTGATATTTTGTGTGTATGAAGCACTTGATCTTCTGGCTCCTCAATATCAGTGATATTTTGTGTGTCTGAAGCACTTGATCTTCTGGCTCCCGTTTTCTCTGTCTGTTATTATGCAGCGTGGATTTTATGTGGTAGCGCAGTTTTACCAGCTGCAGCGGTAGAGAGACATAGTTTAGAACGTTACAGTAATAGTCGTTTGAGGACTGAGTCGTTGAATTTCTGCATAGTAATAAAAATAACCTGAAGGCTAAATGTCATGGCAGGACAGACCAGGCCCTAAGCCTTGGTTTGCAACTGGACTAGGCTCGAATGCATTTGCCTTATATTCACGTTATATGTGTGACATCAAGTGCCACGATGACATAAGCGGAGTCTGTAAATTAGAGCTCAACTGTGTTTTTCAAGCTAGATTGTGTTTTGTAAAACCACCAAAGCGGCACAACTAGCAGCAAACAAACCCAGATATTTGTCTTCTTCTTCTGCGTTCATCCGGAGTGTTTTTTTTCCGGACGTGATTTCGTTGTGCCTGTTTACAGCAGAGCTGCGTTCTTGCGCCGTTAGGCCGACACATCCGACTTCTGCGGGCATTTGTTGACCGGGTTAACTTTCCCGGGAACCCAGATATTGAATGTGAATTCCCCCCTCAACCCATGCCCATAAGTGGATCAATTTCGGCCAGATTTCTTCATTACCCGGCACAGAATGCTCCTTGTTTGGTGAGCAGACGTTATTGTTGGAAAGGGAAAGCACCGCTGGGGGGAGAATTTCAAGCAGAAGTGCAGCTTTGATGCCAAATTATTTGTTGAAGCAGAACTGTTAATGAGATGCTTTCTGTCTGGTGGTGGCGGCACATACATGCTTATACAGGGTGTATTTTTAATGACTGTACTGTGTTTGAAAATATTGACGGTACAAGTTTTGTATTTACCTATTATGTTGCATGAACTTTACAGAGGGTGAATACAAAACGTGGACAAGGAATATTTTCAAACACTGCACAGTCATTAAAAACTACTCTCCCGATGTGTCTCCACCTTGCCGTGGTGGGGGAGCTTGAGTGTCCCTCTGACCCCAAGCGCTATTCCGATGGATATTAACTACATATTGGACAGCTCTAGGGATAGGGACCAGACTAAGAGAGACACAACTTGCTGCTCTGCAGGTAGACTGAGGATAGCAGTCAAAATCAGGCAAACGATGTCAATAATCTCAGTCCGGACATAACCTTTAAGGCTCCCAGCCGAGGTATATGGCTGAACGTCTCTAAGCCATAAACCCTCGGAAGTGAGAGCCTGGCCGACACAAACATACATCAAAATTGAGGTGAGGTGCTGAGCATGCTACATGCTTGGCGCAGATACTCGTTCGATGACTCTTAGCTGGGGGATATGAGGTATCCCCGGATGAGAGAGCCTGACCGTTACTCGCCTACAGACGCACGGAAGTAAGGTGCTGAGCCGGCAGCACAAGTAGCCTACCTCGTGAGCGAGTACAAAAGGTGGAAAAACACCTCGGTCGCACGTTCCGTAGAAAGTCTGTAACCGTACTCATGGAGTGAGTGTAGTCAAAGGTGGAAAATTGTCTCGTTGACACGAAATGGAACGCCTGTCTTGCGAATCCATTACGTGGCAGCCCGAAGCAAAAGCTTGCTGTGTGGAAATAAGAGTCTCGAAACCCGAGGAAGGCTAACCTCATCAAAAATGCCCGCTGAAGCCGGAAGTGCCAGCCTACGGGCGGCAAAATAAAAATGGCACTACGCAATTACGTCCGAGTGAAATGTCTTTCGTGACCGAAAAAGCTCTAACTAGTCTTCCTTCGTGCTAGGAACAGCTACCTAGTTTCCGAATGCCGCTCTTGTTCGGAACAGCTCTGACTAGGTAGTTTCCGAATGTCCGACGTGTCTGGAACAGCTCTGACGGACACAACGACAAGCACATGTCCGAAAAACTCGCTGAGTGGATATTGACTGCAGACCAGTTTGGTCTGTGCGGGAACGGCCCGGGGCGAACGAAATGCCCAATATATTGAAGTGAAGAATTAAAGCAGCCATGAGCAGGACGTGACGATTCCCTCGGTGAGCACAGGACCAGGGCGCTGTGTGCCGGCCCTGCAATTATGGAAGCCACCCTGGATGGCGGAAAATGCCATGGACTGTCCCTGCCTTCCTTTGAGGGACGACCGTTGTCTTCACCCGTTCCAACTTGGCCAGCTGGGTTGTGGACGGTACTGCAAACAGTGAGAGTCTCCCAGGAATGCTACCTGGTCAAAAAAGCACGCTGAAGCCGGTTGTGTTGGCCTACGGGTTTCGGCCCAAGGGCGCATAACAGACACACCGCAATCACATCTAAAAAACAAAAACACTCCGGATTATCGCAAAGAAGAAGAGAAGAGATTAAAAAATACACCCTATACTTGCATGCATACACCTCGCACTTACACACATACTACGATAATTTCTAGAGTTTGCATCTCTCCTTGCTGCTGTTCTGTTTGCCTTCTTTTCTCGCTGTCTCATCACGCTCATGTTCACGGGCGCTGACACACACTCACATGTATGTGTGTATGTATGGGAGGGGGGGGGAGAGAGAGAGAGAGAGAGAGAGAGAGAGAGAGAGAGAGAGAGAGAGAGAGAGAGAGAGAGAGGATGTGTCAGAGTGGCCGAGAGGTTTATCATGCTCGAGTTTAAACCTCATGTGCGCTGACGACCAAGTAGTGTTATCATTCCACATACTGGTCACTCGGACTGATACGTTGACTTCTTGCTCAGAGTTCAGAAAACAGCTGCAAACTACAGCACGTAAACATATAATTGCGTAGAAAATAATCCTGGGGTTGATCACAGCGTCCCGCAAAGGATATACACGTCGCTCTCGTCACATTCTTCTATACCCGGAAACGAGACAGCTGATAGTTTTTGCCAATACGACAGTTGACAGTCTCAACAGTAACACATTACCACATGTAATGAAGTCAGTGCAATACATTAGTCAAAACAACATTGGCGCAACCAACACGAACACATTACGAGATGCCACGTATCAGGTGTAATGAGGTCACAGTAGTATATCAGTGCGAACAGCATGGCCTCAACCAACACGACCACATTACGAGATGCCACGTCTCAGGTCTAATGAATTGAACTTTTTATTGAACTTTATGAAGTCAGTGCAGAACACCAGCACAAGCAGTAGTGTCTCAACCAATACGACCACATTACGAGATGCCACGTTTCATGTGTAATAAAGTCATTGCAATATATTAGTACAAACAGCATTGACTCAACTAACACGACCACATTACGAGATGCCACGTCTCATGTGTAATAAAGTCATTGCAATACATTAGTACAAACAGCATTGACTCAACTAACACGACCACATTACGAGATGCCACGTCTCATGTGTAATAAAGTCATTGCAATACATTAGTACAAACAGCATTGACTCAACTAACACGACCACATTACGAGATGCCACGTCTCATGTGTAATAAAGTCATTGCAATACATTAGTACAAACAGCATTGACTCAACCAACACTACCACATTACGAGATGCCACGTCTCAGATAAAATGAAGTCATTTGCAACACATTAGTACAAACAGCATTGACTCAACCAACACGACCACATTACGAGATGCCATGTCTCATGTGTAATAAAGTTATTGCAATACATTAGCATAAACAGCATTGACTCAACCAACACGACCACATTACGAGATGCCATGTCTCATGTGTAATAAAGTCATTGTAATACATTTACATTAGCATAAACAGCATTGACTCAACCAACACGACCACATTACGAGATGCCATGTCTCATGTGTAATAAAGTCATTGCAATACATTAGCATAAACAGCATTGACTCAACCAACACGACCACATTACGAGATGCCATGTCTCATGTGTAATAAAGTTGTCAGCAACCTAGTTTATACAGGCATACAGGGATTCTTCATTTGTACCGCACGAATATCAACTCGTAGGTGTACAAAGGGTAAAGTCGCTTTATTGCGTACAGAATACAATCGGCTCTACGAGCTCACATGAACATTCATATATGCACATCATCACAATCAATAAAATCATAACAATACTAAGCACAATCTCTATCTGTCCTAATTCTAGCTTAAGTCACTACACTACTGTGCCCTGCAAACCACACAGTGGTCAGGGTGAATACATCGACTTGTCTCCTCAACTGTCCAGTCCCGTCTGGCTAACTTTGCAGCGTTGTCCAGCTGCGGACCTGTGAATCCTCGTGCGTCAGCAAGGTTGCGTGCTCGGTTACCTAGCACGCAGCTCAGTAGCCTATCACTAGTTACTGTGCTCGAGTTAGTGCTGTTTACGGGTACTTCCCGTGAACAGCGTCTTCTACTCTAACCTGGGAGTAAATCCCCGTCATGTCCTACTTATGACACGTGCGTGTCCTGTCGGAGAACTGCTTAAGAGTTCTACCTTCTACTTCTGTCCCTTTATTCTCTATTCCCTGTTAAGGGATGTTATCTCTATTCTGTCCTAGTCTTATCCCTATCTTCTATCCTTCTATTACTTCTGTCCTCTCATTCAGCTCCTTGACAAAAGTCATTGTAATACATTAGCATAAACAGCATTGACTCAACCAACACGACCACATTACGAGATGCCACGTCTCATGTGTAATAAAGTCATTATAATACATTAGCATAAACAGCATTGACTCAACCAACACGACCACATTACGAGATGCCACGTCTCATTTGTAATACAGTCATTGTAATACATTAGCATCAACAGCTGTAAAGACCACTGCGCCGGCGAGCACATCTGCGTTGTATCAACTCTCCATAGTGGTCTGCCACGACATGTATAGTACCTTGTGCATTGACTGTTGATTCTTCACTGATTGTACGCCAACCACTTGCATTGCCTTATGGACTAGCTTGATGTGGTTATTAATAATACAGAAGCCTGTTTTCTCCGCCAATCAAGGCTAGTCTTACAGGAATCGAACTAGAGACAATCACTGTAATAAGCTAGTGTACTGCATCCGGCTCTGTGGCGGCGGGCGGGAAGTGGGAGGGGGGGGGGAATTACGAACGCAATTCGTAATCCCACATACTGCGTTCGAAACACAGCTTCGGGCGATTTGGCAGCAGATCGCATTGCGTTGGTTTTCATACAATTGTATGAGTTCTGGTCGTTCAGAAAGCAATGGAAAACTACTGAACGTAAACTTACCAAGACATCACAAACAGCTAATAAAAATGCTGGGGCTGACTGTGACGTTCTGTAACGGATATGTAGCTAATTTTTTTTTAACTACAACTAAGGCGTGGAGCACTTTTTAAATCTAGCACTCTTATAAAACAACTCCACTTAAAAGTGCACTGAAGATCCTAAAAACGAAAGCCTGGCGAACAAAGGAAAACAATAATGAAGACAAGGAGCAAGTAATGGACGCTGAAGAGACATGTAATGGAAAATGCAACACTCAAAACTATATCTGCGATGGACGCCAACACACTGCATAATGATTGGATGAAGACATGCCGGAAAGATGGCGGAAATAGGATCACATGGCATAAGATAAGGTAAAAAATGTTGGCTTTGCTTTTATGACATGGAGATTATTTTTACTTGTGTCTCCATCCTGATTGCCGAGTCCATTAAGTAAAATGCCAGAATGCACTGATTTCTCTGGAGAAAATTGCAGCATGATGGAAATACAATTAGCTATGGGTAAATGCGAGAGATGGGTACATGCTAAAAGGATGCTGCTGTTCAGAGAGATGTGTAGTTTGCCTCTGATTGAACAGCTTGGGGTTCAGTTCCAGGTGGCTAAACATTTTTATACAAATTTGAGGATGTTTTAACCTCACCCCCTGTCCACGGTCCTTGGGTAGTGGATCGGAAAAATAGGAAACCATGTGACAAATACATTTCACTGACAGGCAGATCAGACGGGACACTCAACATGCAGACAGCAAGGAAACTAAAGCTGAGACAACTACAACTGGACATTCTCCATGCAGACAGCAGTGATAACTAACGTTGTGACCGGAGACAACTGAGACTAGACATTTCACATATAGACAACAGGACAACTAAAGTAGAGACACCTAGGACTGAACATTCCACATACAGACAACACAGACAGCTAAGGCTGAGACATTTAACGTTGAGATAACTAAGGGTGGGACAACTAAGGCTGGGACAACTAAGTCTGGGACAACTAAGACTGGACATTCCATATACAGACAACAAAGACAGCTAAGGCTGAGACACCTAATGTTAAGACAACTAAGGCTGGACATTCCACATACAGACAGCTAAGGCTGAGACAACTAATGTTAAGACAACTAAGGCTGAGACAACTAATGTTAAGACAACTAAGGCTGGACATTCCACACACAGATAGCTAAGGCTGAGACAACTAACGTTGATACAACTAAAGATGGGGCAACTAAGGCAGTGACAGCTAAGGTTGAAACATCTAAGGCTGGGACAACTAAGACTGGACATTCCACATATATGCAACAAAGACAGATACGACTGAGACATCTAATGTTGAAACATCTAAGGTTGGGACAACTAACGCTGGGACAACTAACGCTGGGACAACTAACGCTGGGACAACTAAGACTGAGATATCAGAGGTTGCATATTTCACATATTGACACTAAAGACAACTAAAGATGAGACAACTAACGTTGGGACAACCAAGGCTGGGACAACTAAGGCTGGGACAACCAAGGCTGGGACAACTAAGGCTGTGACAACTAAGGCTGGGACAACCAAAGCTGGGACATCTAAGGCTGGGACAACTAAGACTGGGACAACTAAGACTGAGACAACTAAGACTGGGACATCTAAGGCTGGGACATCTAAGACTGGGACATCTAAGGCTGGGACAACTAAGACTGGGACAACCAAGGCTGGGACATCTAAGGCTGGGACAACTAAGGCTGGGACAACTAAGGCTGGGACAACTAAGACTGGGACAACTAAGACTGGGACAACCAAGGCTGGGACAACTAAGACTGGGACAACCAAAGCTGGGACATCTAAGGCTGGGACAACTAAGACTGGGACAACTAAGACTGGGACAACTAAGGCTGGGACATCTAAGGCTGGGACAACTAAGGCTGGGACAACTAAGGCTGGGACATCTAAGATTGGGATATCTAAGGCTGGGACAACTAAGGCTGGGACATCTAAGGCTGGGACAACTACAACCAAAGCTGGGACATCTAAGGCTGGGACAACTAAGACTGGGACATCTAAGGCTGGGACATCTAAGGCTGGGACAACTAATACTGGGACAACTAAGACGGGGACACTAAGACTGAGACATCTAAGGCTGGGACATCTAAGGTTGGGACAACTAAGACTGGGACAACTAAGGCTGAGACAACTAAGGCTGGGACAACCAAGGCTGGGACAACTAAGGCTGTGACAACTAAGGCTGGGACAACCAAAGCTGGGACATCTAAGGCTGGGACAACTAAGACTGGGACAACTAAGACTGAGACAACTAAGACTGGGACATCTAAGGCTGGGACAACTAAGACTGGGACATCTAAGGCTGGGACAACTAAGACTGGGACAACCAAGGCTGGGACATCTAAGGCTGGGACAACTAAGGCTGGGACAACTAAGGCTGGGACAACTAAGACTGGGACAACAAAGACTGGGACAACCAAGGCTGGGACAACTAAGACTGGGACAACCAAAGCTGGGACAACTAAGACTGGGACAACTAAGGCTGGGACAACTAAGACTGGGACAACTAAGGCTGGGACATCTAAGGCTGGGACAACTAAGGCTGGGACAACTAAGGCTGGGACATCTAAGATTGGGATATCTAAGGCTGGGACAACTAAGGCTGGGACATCTAAGGCTGGGACAACTACAACCAAAGCTGGGACATCTAAGGCTGGGACAACTAAGACTGGGACATCTAAGGCTGGGACATCTAAGGCTGGGACAACTAAGACTGGGACAACTAAGACGGGGACACTAAGACTGAGACATCTAAGGTTGGGACATCTAAGGTTGGGACAACTAAGACTGGGACAACTAAGGCTGAGACAACTAAGGCTGAGACAACTAAGACTGGGGCAACTAAGACTGGGACAACTAAGACTGAGACAACTTAGACTGGGACAACTTAGACTGGGACAACTTAGACTGGGACAATTAAGACTGAGACAACTAAGACTGAGACAACTAAAACTGGGACAACTAAGGCTGGGACAACTAAAGCTGGGACAATTAAGGCTAGACATTCATTGCGAATTTCTAGTGATCAGTTCCCATCGGCTCCGCCTTATCCCCCACAATCTTGATTATGTCACGTGACCTCTCCATTATGCGGTGCGTGAAGCACCCCGAGTGTAAAATAGGAATCAAGGAAATTGTCAAGCAGATACTATTTGTGGAATTCTTAAGATGTCACAGTCAGTCGCTGGGAAGTTCTTGAGGTCACTTAAAGAACCTGAGAATAAAATTGCTATGTATTGATTAGCACTCACACAAGACATAGGGAAGAAGCAGAAATCAAAGTACACACTAAACAGTAAGTGAGTAAAACAAAGTAAAGGACTATTTATTTACGCATTAGGACATGTTAGGGATATATTGTTAGCCTCATATTTGTACAGGCGTTACTCGATCGGTGATGTACACAGGACATAAGCGGGATTAGAACCGGACACCTCTAGATAACGTCAGGGTCACTCTAACGGAAACAGTGCATTTCGACGAATGACCAGCTATGCCATTTTTCTGTTGTCTCTTGAGTATTGTCTTATACAAGATGCACTTCGAGTACGTGTCTTCTATAAGTACCCTAGCGGGCGCGTTGGGGTGATCGCCATGAGACCATGCTGATAATGTAATGAATGCGGTTGGACGAGGGTTCGTCGTCCGCTAAGTGAGGGATAGACTGGTCACCAATTCAGGGCTTTAAAATGTGATGGCCATACGAAGGTCAGCAGTGGTTGAATAGGTAAAAGCACTCTCTGTTAAACTTCCGATTTGCTGAAATAAGCCGGTTCAACCCCTACACCTGTCAGTTAGACTAAAATGTTGACTTCTCGTCCGTGACTTGGGGACATCAATTACAAGTACCTCAAAAGTCGGAGTGGGTTCGCCTAATGGCGAGGGACACTGATAATAGGGAAAGCTATTCCACTCGCAAAAATAGGTTCGCTGCACTAACAGTAATAGCACATGTATAGACTACGCTTGAGGTCAAAGCGAGTGAGCGCAAAAAAAAAAAATCACACTCATAGCAAGTTTCTACTTCGTAATTTAGTTTTTATGAGTACTCATGTCTACGCGTGAATCTCTTTATCACATGTTCCGTCGCCCTACTACTGAGCTGAGCGCGTGGCGCGACACTATGAGCTGTGAATTTCGTGTGAAATGCTTTTACATCTGTCCGTGGTTGTTTTTAGCGTGAACTGCATGTTCGGAATAATGCCGGCCGGTTTTGTCGCAGAACTGACTGGTTTTCCTTATGCAGTAATGTGGGGCTGTCAGCTCCCTGGCCGAGTGGTTAGCAGCTTTCTCCGTAATCCCGAATACTCTCGTGGTTGACGTGTGTGTGCACGAGAATTCGCACCAGTGACTTATGAGAGTATGGAGCCGGTCGCTCAGAAAGTCGTGGCGTGCTGATGAGCGTAATCTAGCCCAGGAATCAACATGCAGCTGAAGGATGCTGATGTTGACCGCAATATCCTGAAACAGGATGGAAACGCTGAAAAAAATGTATTGTGGGGCTTCTGGTTTTCTAGTGACTGCCGCTTCCATCGACGATGAACTGTAGTTTTCGTGGAAGACTTTTGTTTTGGCATTCTGGCAGCAGCCTTATGCACAGTGAAATGCTTTTAGATCTGTCTGCGGTTGTTGGTAGTGTGAACTGCATGTTCGGAATAATGGCGGCCGGCTTCGTCGCAGAACTGACTTGATTGCCTTATGCAGATATGTGTGGCTGCTGGTTTTCTAGTGACTGCCGCTTCCATCTACGATGTACTATATTTTCGTGGACTTTTATGTTGACATTCTGGCGGGGGCATTATGAACAGTAACCTGTGCGGGGTGTTGGTTTGTTGAGACTCCTGTCTGTTCCACGTTTCACATGGGGAAGTGAGGAGCATTTTGTTTGATATACACTGGCACAGGAACGGAACATAATGGGGACGATAGGTTGCCGTAAAGTTGGAACAGCGTCTAATGACTAATAACTCTTTGTTACATACAGACTTCACAAATACAAGATGTCGGCATAATAATTCGCGGCAACCAGTTCCATCCCTCGCCAATTTTACCCTTTCCAAACTAGAGCAGAGCTTGGATGCCTTATAACTGGGTAGATAGAAACGAAGCCACGACCTTGCGTGGGATTTGTCGATGTAGCCCCCCAACATCAAATCCCCAATTCTGCTGGGTTGTCCGAGCGGCATTCAGACTTTGTAAGCAGAAAATCCTTTCAGCGGAGGAAAACGCTGGGAATAAAAACTCCGTGCAAACAAAATTCACGCCGCCTTCTAATGCCCTTAAAAAGCTGTTCTTGGAGAATTAAATTCTTTCTTTCTTTCTTTCTTTCTTTCTTTCTTTCTTTCTTTCTTTCTTTCTTTCTTCTTTCTTTCTTTCTTTCTTTCTGTCTGCCTGCCTGTCTGTCTGTCTGTCTGTCTGTCTGACTGTCTGTCTGTCTGTCTGTCTGTCTGTCTGTCTGTCTCCAGTTAGTTTCCCAAGCCCATCAGTGGTCAGCGGGAGGCCGTCTCGGACATCCTAGAGTTGCTTCCCCACTTTCATCTCCCGGAGTCAGGCCACTGCCACCGGGACACCAAAACCATCCCCCAGCTGAAGTATCCCTTCTCGGCCTTTTCACTAAGGTCAAAGCGCAGCAATATGTATAGATCTGGCCTCGAGGGCCGAGAACATCACACAAAACGGAAAACCGAACCAATAACCACATTTAAGAGGGCCTCAATGGACCACAGGGCCGAAAGGCCTATTTGTGGGACTAAGAGGACAAAAATAAACATTGCTCTAAAATCTGAGGAACATTTTAGCAAGAGCACTGATCAGTGAGTAGCATTCCGTAGAAATTTGTAAACTACGGTGATATAGGCGAAGTACAAAATGGTGGCCAGCTCTGCTCTATCTTTTGTTAAAGCAAGATTATGTGGATAACTGTTGTTTGCTCTGTGATTCCATGGGTTTGTATATATTCTCTTGAAAAGTGTCTAAGCCCCTTACAGTCAGGTCAGAGTACAGTAAGCCTAGCACCCGTGTACACTCCCTCAGGTGCATTGGGCATGTGGTGCGAGACTCCTCTGTTGTATAGATCTAATCGGTACTCGGAGGGTCATGTGGTCTGTCCGACGCCGGCCGCCTTTGCTTGCCAAGACATTTCCTGATACTAGTTCTGGGCAGGGTCGACGTGGCAGTCCAACCCCGATGCGGCTTTGAATAGTGACCACGGGGGCCGGTGGCGAGAGTATAGCCCAGTGTTTCCCAACGTGGGGCCCACGCCCCACAGGGGGGGGGGGGGCAATTCGACTGTTAAGGGGGGCAATTCGAAAATGGAAGAAATCGGCTGAATATAACAAAACGGGGAGACTTGAGACTGAAGTTAACTAAATTGGAACCTGACATAAGATCTCTTTGCAGCAAGCATCAAGCGCAAGGATCTCACTAAATTTAAATAATAAATAATTACTAATAATTAAAATAATATAGAAAAATCTTTCATTAAAATTATTTTGTACTTGAATTTCAGTTCTCCATTATATGTTTTGAAAATTTACTTACTGTGTTTGCTCAATAATTACCTAGTGATTTCTTCCTAAAACCTATCATTCAAGTTTCTTTAGTGAACATTTCAATTTTTGAATATTAAAAATAATGTATATGTTGAAAAGGGGGGGGGGGGGCGTGGGACGGGGGAGGGGGGCAATATGAATTTTAGAAAGGCTTAAGTGGGGCATGGCACAAAAAAGGTTGGGAAACACTGGACTATAGCCACTAAGCTGCTGCGGGTTCCTTTAAGTGAGATACTCTGTGGAACTTGTTCCTTCTGGGTGTCTAAACGTGCCACCAGTCCGTCAGTTGCCTCAGGAACACCACAGGGTGCCGGAACACGCTGGCATTGTGTCTGTATTGTTGGCAGGTCGCTGACGTTGTTGCCAGTCTGTCTTATCATTCTTTCCCCAAACTCGTGTGTGTCTGTACCGCTTTACTTCACAGCATGTTATACTGATTTCTAGTTTTATCATCTACAGCCTTTCCCAACGGACCGCAACAATTTCGTTTTAATAACAGTTAGTTCAGATTGAGATAGGCCACCATTTATTGCGTCTGTGTTATTTTGACTATTTTATTTTCTCTCGTTCGCTCGCTTTGAACTCAAGCGTAGTCCATAAAAACACTACTACTTCCGGTTGCAATGGGCTGACTTTTGCGTGTGATTAGGTTTCCCTTTTACTATTATCCCTTTCCATCAGGCGAACCCACTCTGTCTTCTGAGGTACTTGTAATTTACGTCCCCATGTCAAGGACGAGAAGTCAGCATTTTAAACAAACTAACCTGGTAGTGGTTGAATCCGCAACTTTGGCATCATCGCACCGAAAGTTTAAGATCGAGCGCTCTTATTCATTAAGCCACGTTGATCTCATTAACTGAGATATGTTCCGTTGTCTGCTTGACTTTATTGAAATACGTCTGCCTTTATACATGCGGATGAGAGATACTTTCGTTTCTCATGCACGTCTTCAAATCACACACTGTATTCATTCTGCTGCACTTTACGTCGAGTTCAGAAATTACAATTTAATGTTTAAATGTACACAACTATTCTTCCCTTTTCCAGTCGATTTTGTTGTTCTAGAATGAGGTTCCCGTAGAACTATTGAAAATGAGTTGTGGGAAATGGAATTGGTTGAATCATATCTTTGTCGTGAGTCGATGAATACCTTGTTATTCTTACTCCTCTGTTTCTTTTACTAGCGATGTTCAGTCAATGATCTTTTTGCACGCTTTGAGGCTTATTGGGTGTATGGTGGTAACCCCGTGATTTTATAAAGCAATCGGCACTTGATGTGTGAAATGGTCAGTATACCGCTATCGGCTTTTACGTCCGAGGACATTTGAAGTTACCCCAGCTAGCTATCGCGCTAGCGTGACTCCCATATGGGATCACGTCTATAGGAGCTGAGGTCGATGTACTGTCATGATTGTGTACGTGGAAATGAAGGACTGATTGGTTGGCCTCCAGGGGAGAACCCCGAGGCTGAGCAAACGGAGACGTGATGCTATCTATAAATTATCGCCTGGTTCACTATGAAACACAAACCAATAACTATATGCAACTACCACTGAATCATTGATCTAATTAGGCACCAGCAGGAAATATCGTGGTAGAGGACGAAACATAAACGTACGTAGTCAACTGGTCATTGCAGCTATAAGTATCCACAATCTTTGATATGCTCTGCGCGAGATGGAGCACTTGTGAGCATGTCCCTAGTGCCGTGATATCGATGTTGATTGACCGTTTTGTACGCTTAATTGTACCCTCACATTGTTTGTTCACCAGCGTGCAAATTAAAATCTTTCTGTAATGATTGTCACTGTGGTGTACAAACGGTGCTTTCAAAACACGTCCAGATAGCATCTGTGGAACGCCCGCGATGGTTACGCTGTGATGACGTGAGTGCAGATTGAAATCGCACTTTTAGGTGCTTTGTGTATACTTAGTGTGTGCATACTTTTTGCTTTGAGCTCTTCTGTTTCAGATCTGCTGTCAACTTTTAGGAAAACAACACCAAGCTAACTTATTATTCTTCAGTGATAGTGTCACTGATAGCCTTTCGGTTACACCTTATATATAACCAACACAGTGTGAGCGCCAGCTATTTCTGGTGCGACCAACTCACTGGTAGTCTATCTGTTACTCCTTATATATTATTGCTGCGTATCCCTTACGGGACGTTGCAGTCAACACCAGCATTTTTCAGCTGCTGTTGATGTACTAGGCAAGTGTTACGTTCAGTAGTTTGCCATTGCTTTATGAACGACCGGCTCCCATACCAGCACGTTACAACACGACACGGTCTGCTGCACTAATCGGTCGTGCATGAATGAGCACCTCAGTTCATATGTGAAGTGCTAGGACCATCAAATTTATTAGGCATGAGTGCATGAAGGAATGGATGTCCAGTCTTTCCCTCACGTAGTGAACGGCGAGTGCTGGCATTGAACTTTCTTCCGATCACGCCCATGCCATTGTTAGCGTGACGTGAACAAGTGTAACAATAACGACGACAACATTCAATAAATCAATTAATCGGTCAGTCAATCCAAAGCTACGAACAGCTAAAGGTCGGCCTTCAGTTTTCTTTCTTGTGTCAGATGTTGTAATGCCTGCGGGACTAAAGCTAATGTCAATGATATAGTGGCTTGCCACGGGGTTCATCATTACTGGAGGATCATTACTTGGGGCTGGGTCTTGAGGGACAGAAACCCCGGTGGCATCTGCAGGCTCGTGAGGAAAGTTTGAAGGATTGATGTTTGAATTCTAGAAAGTGTGGGAAGTATTTTCTGGGATATAGGTTATGTTGCTTTGTGACGATGATGACGACAAAAGACGTTGAATATATGTGGTGGTAATCATCATATGAGAAAGAGGTATAGGAGAAGAAGGAGGTGGAAGAAGTGAAGAAGAAGAGGGAGAAGAAGATCAAGAATGATATAAGAAAGCACACAAAAGAAGAAAAGAAAGAAGAATAGGTAAAGAAGACGAACAACAACAACAACAACAACAACAACAGCAACAACAACAACCATGAAGAAAAACAAGACGAAGAAGAGAAATACGAAAAAGAAGGAGATAAGTAAGAGGAAAAGCGAGATGAAGAAGAAGAACAAGAAAATAGATGAATGAGAAATACACTAATAATAATAATAATAATAATAATAATAATAATAATAATAATAATAATAATAATTCGAATTTGAAAAATAAGTAGAAAATGGGAGAAGAAGCTGCAGATATAAACGCAAAATTACTGCAGATATAAATATAAACACGCAAGCTGTAGATGTGAACACAAACACGCAAGCTGTAGATGTGAACACAAACACATAAACTGTATATGTAAAGACAAACACGTAGGCTGTAGATGTGAACACAAACACATAAACTGTAGATGTAAAGACAAACACGTAGGCTGCAGATGTAAACACAAACACATAAACTGTAGATGTACAGACAAACACGTAGGCTGCAGATGTAAACACAAACACATAAACTGTAGATGTACAGACAAACACGTAGGCTGCAGATGTAAACACAAACACATAAACTGTAGATGTACAGACAAACACGTAGGCTGTAGATGTGAACACAAACACGCAAGCTGTAGATGTAAACACAAACACGCAAGCTGTAGAGGTACAACAGCCACACAATTATCAAATTGGCTGATTTAATGTATAATAAAAATACCCAATGTGGAGAACCGGACGCCCGTTTAACATATACACTACATTCAACAGTGTATTATTGCCTGGAATATCTCTCTCTCTATCTCTCAGTTGTCCTCCACAGCGTGAGCAGAGAGATATGTCAGACAGTTTCGGGCTGCACTGTTGAACTGGGCGGTGAATAACATTTGGGTGTTAGTGTGTGGGTTGTTTGAGTGTTAGTGTGTGGTTTGTTTGAGTGTTAGTGTATGGGTTGTTTGAGTGTTAGTGTATGTGTGGGTTGTTTGAGTGTCAGTATCTGTATGGGTTGTTCGAGTTTTAATGTATGTGTAGGTTGTCTGAGTGTTAGTGTGTGGTTTGTTTGAGTGTTAGTGTATGGGTTGTTTGAGTGTTAGTGTGTGGTTTGTTTGAGTGTTAGTGTATGGGTTGTTTGAGTGTTAGTGTGTGGTTTGTTTGAGTGTTAGTGTATGGGTTGTTTGAGTGTTAGTGTGTGGTTTCTTTGAGTGTTAGTGTGTGGGTTGTTTGAGTGTTAGTGTGTGGTTTGTTTGAGTGTTAGTGTGTGGTTTGTTTGAGTGTTAGTGTCTGGGTTGTTTGAGTGTTAGTGTGTGGGTTGTTTGAGTGTCAGTGTCTGTGTGGGTTGTTTGAGTGTTAGTGTCTGTGTGGTTTGTTTGAGTGTTAGTGTATGGGTTGTTTGAGTGTTAGTGTATGGGTTGTTTGAGTGTTAGTGTATGGGTTGTTTGAGTGTTAGTGTGGTGGTTTGTTTGAGCGTTAGTGTGTGGTTTGTTTGAGTGTTAGTGTGTGGTTTGTTTGAGTGTTAGTGTATGGGTTGTTTGAGTGTTAGTGTGGTGGTTTGTTTGAGTGTTAGTGTATGGGTTGTTTGAGTGTTAGTGTATGGGTTGTTTGAGTGTTAGTGTGGTGGTTTGTTTGAGTGTTAGTGTGGTGGTTTGTTTGAGTGTTAGTGTGTGGTTTGTTTGAGTGTTAGTGTATGGGTTGTTTGAGTGTTAGTGTGGTGGTTTGTTTGAGTGTTAGTGTCACAGGGTGTGAAGCCTTTAGAAATCTACAAAAGAATGATGGTTTAGCATGGACACAATTGTTTTAACCAGAGGAGAGTGTATGTATGAGTAGAAATAGTTTGAAATGGAAGGCAAAACGTTGTCTCCGGTTAAGGAAAAAATAATCAAGACACAGGAATCCTCTGGAAAAGTCGTGATAACCATCTTTTAGGATATCAAGGGCCCCATATTGGTGCATTTTCAGGGAAAGGGGTAACACTGTGATTACTGCTCAATACAGTGACATGCTAGTGAACACAATGAAGTCTGCGATACAATCGAAACTTCGGGGACTTCTCACAAAATGAGTATTGTTGCTGTAAGACAACGTACGCTCTCGTACGGCTGCGCATATAGTCGATACACTACATGCTTTGAAATTTGAGGTCTTGAAACATCCTGAAGACATTCCAGACTTGGCGCTTTCCGAGTTTCACATGTTTAGAACCTTGAAGGAACATTTGTGGGGTCAGAGATTTGCAGATGACTGCGCGGTGCAAAAATGGTTTAAAGTCACGAGAAACGTTTTCCTAGACTGCATCTGAAAGCTACTGGTCAGGTGGACAAAGTATTTTGCCATACAGGGGGACTAAGTTGGGAAAACACTAAATTTCTGGTGAGTACTATTGAAAATAAAAAGTTATCGTAAAATTCCTGTTACTTAATGACTGCCCACACAAAATTTCTGATGCGTACTATTGAAAAAAAAGAAAGTTATCGTAAAATTCCTGTTACTTAATGGCTTCCCCTTGTACATTCAGGTTTGGAGTAATGCAGGTAATCAACCCCATGAAATGATCACGCTATTTGAATGTAGATTTTTCGAAATTATAACTACACTACAGTCGCTGTGGCTTAGATGCAGTGAACGTGTTTGACATGTTTCTCGATACGCCGAGTCGAGGGTTCCACATCAGCCGCTGACGATTTGGAAGCAGACCGCATTGCGTTGATTTCAATGGTTTGAGCGTCGGTCGTTTAGAAAGCTTTGGCTAACTACTGAACTAAAAATTTCCTAGTAAATCACAAACAGCAAACAATGCTGGGGTTAAAGGCGAACCCCTTATAAAGGACTGCACGTAACTTTATAACTACATGTAAAACAATTGTCACGTTGGACCCATCTTGACTCAAATGACTGGCACCTTGCCGTCTTGACAGACGATAGTTTGTAAAATAGAGTTACACCTCTCCATAACACAAAGCCTGGGCTGAATTTAGAGACCATGTGTTGCCCATGCAGCATGATCCCTCTCTCGGCCTGTCTAGTGTACTCCGGAGGAAAGGTAACACCAATACGTCTGGAACAAGACAAGCTGCAGAAGCTGCTGGATCAGCAAAGCAATGCTCTAACTGTCCGCCTGTCGGAGCTTCGATCCTAGACCAGTTGCCAACCAAGGCTTAGGACCTGCTCTGTCCTGCCATGACATTCCGTCTTTAGGTTGCATTTCCTCGCACTAGGATAAGGATTAGGATCCTCCCAATTGCGCTCCTCCGCTCGAAGTCGTTGGCACAAAATGGGGTGTCTGGTTTGGTAAGCGTCGCCGAACATTCGGCGCTAACAGAAGCAGGTAGTACCGTCTACTGTCATTCGGTAGCTCACTCAGATCTAACTAAGACCTGACAGGGAATATTATACTAACAACAACACAAAAAACAATAGTTTGATTTGAATACAAACTACATGAACACAACAAATGAGGCACTTAAGCTACAATTTGAAATGATTAGGGCTATGGTGGTTGTAACATAAAAGGCACTTTGGATTTAGTTACATGGGTAGCATCGACTATGACAGAAAGCTGCTGGGCACACAAGTAGTATATATACTTCTTGGACAACATACATTTTGTGACAGCTCCAATACACATGTGTACAGAGTAAATGCTCACCTATTTTGTCAATTTCACAAGGAAATGGTGTGTTGACAATTTAAACATATATTGATTGCAAATATGAAGCCGGTTAGGTCGGCAGATACATATTCTGTTAGTAATGTCAGTTGGCAGTCACCGGCACCGGAGTGGCATTTCTCAATTAACAGTGACTAGCTTACCGCCGCGGGAGATGACGCAAGACACCGACCTGCCAACACAAGAACCGGCTCCCTGATCGATTCAACTTGTAACGCTAAACCAGAGATGCGTGTCCCTGCTTGCTAGAGACTGGTAGATAATAGACACCTGGATTCGGATTCAGTTATTAGGACACAAAACGCGCCATGAAACAAACCTCATTAACACGCATTTTGATCCAGTCTTATAGCCCTAATAGCTTGGGGTAGTAAAGGGTAGTGAAGGGGTGTATATTATTACTCAGACAAATGAGAAATTGAAGTGAGCATAGCAGAGAGATTATAGACATAAGCATTTAACTAAGGAATAATATTGCTAACACGGTAGAAGCATACATGTTGACTCCCGTGTGTTCATTGCAGAGACAAGAGCCCCTCTTTCAGAGATCATTGGCACATTTCGGTGTGTTCATATCCATCGGTGTGGTGAAACAAACACACGAAACAATCAATCAAAATCAAAGCGTAACATTTAACCAACCGATCGACCGACTAACCAACCGGTCGACCGACCGACCGATTAACCAACCAACCAACCAACCAACCGGTCGACCGACCAACCGGCCAAACAATCAACCAACTTAATGAGTTGGTTATCAGTTATCAGCTAATAGTGCCATCTCTGTGTTGGTTGTCGAGACCCTTCGATTTCCCGATGTACCTCTCATATCTGGCCGTGCCAATTCTTACTCCGAAGTCTCTCATCCTGGACAACGATGTGGATTCACTGACGTCAAAGTCATCTGTTCTCGATATCTCTTTAAAAAATTAAAATTTGTTGCATGTCCTTCACAGGACGTAGCAGTCAGCCCCAGCATTGTCGCTGTTCCTGATTCCTGGGCAAATTTTACGTTCAGTAGTTTTGCCATTGCTTTCTGAACGACCGGCACCTATACCTTTTTCCAAAAAACCAGCACCGCTGTGCTTCGAACCTGGGTATACGGGCTCACAAACCGCGTTCGCAAGCCCTTAATCTCTTTAAGGATGTTACTAACATCGGCGCGATCCATGGGCTGGCCATCTGCAGGGGATGCAGAGCCAGCCAGTTTATCAGCTCGTTTATTTCCCTCGACATGTCCCGGGACGAAGATGAAGGTGACTTTACGGACAACAGACTTCCGCAGCGAATTAGTCCACTGTCTACGTACAGATCCTGCATCGACCTTCCGAATCATGCTCATTGAATCACTTAGTACACACACGTTGGTATAATGCTGTGATTCCAGCCATATGAAAGCCTGTGTTACTGTCATCACCTCCATCGTCATGTTGCTCGTGTTCATGGAGTAGGCACCACTGGATTCTTGAACTGTTCCGCCCGCTGAACGTGCTGTAAATGCCTACAGACTTCTCTGCTGCTTTAAAACAGATCCATCTGTATAGATGAGCACTTCGGGGTTATCTGAGTGTTCATAGATGAGCGCGTTGACCTCTGCATTGACAGCGGCAGAGTTCTGTTCTCTGCACTGTCTGTCAAGTGTGATAATGCAGGAGGCACCGGCACCCATTCCTTGCCGGGGTTGATACTGGTGGGACTGCAGACCTGTCTGATGACATCTTCCGCCCGACCCATCCATGATTTGCCCCTCTTTAGCCTGTCACCCTTTTCTCTGAATATATCCTCATGCTGAGGGTGCTGCTCATCTGCACTTATTTTTAAGTATGCACGAGCTCTCCAGATCTTGATCCTGTGGTTCAAAGTCAAGGAGATATCTCATTGCTACACAGCTGGTGTCTTTCGTGCAGCCCAGAATGATGCGCATGACTTCGTTTTGTACCTTTTCAAGTCTTCAAATCTGTGTAGGGCTGACAGTGAGGATGGCCAGGGCATACTCGATGGGTGAAAGTACCAGTCCTTGGAGTAGAAGTATTAACAGTCTTTGCTCGATATTGGCAGTCGCCATGACTCTCATCGCTGACACACCTTTTCGAGCTTTTCGTTATGACATAACATGATCTCTGAATGACAGGTTACGATCAAACCAAACGCCAAGATATGTCATCGACAGGGTTCTACTCAAAATACTGCCATCCATTCTCACTTTCGGCAGGTCTGTGTTCACAATATGGTTGTTTAGGGAGAACCATGTAACCGATGCCTTTGCAGGGTTGACAAGTTGGTTCTGATTTGTGACGTCAAGTGCACTCTGTTAACATTGATACCATTCTGACCGGCTCTCTGGCGAAAGGGTTACAGGCGTTATTCGTAATCCCCCATACCAAGTTCGAAACACAGCTGCGGGAGTATTAGCGGCCCCCCTGTCTTGCATTGGTTTTCATACAATGGTATGAGTATATGTCGTTTAGAAAGCAATGGCAAGCTACTGAACGGAAACTTGCCAAGAAATCACAAACAGCTAAAAATGCTGGGTTTGAATGTAAAGGAAATGCAACTAATTTTTATTATTCCGAACAAAATGTACCTATGTTTACACATAAGTCTGACATGGAGAAGAGAGAGAGAGAGAGAGAGAGAGAGAGAGAGAGAGAGAGAGAGAGAGAGAGAGAGAGAGAGAGAGAGAGAGAGGGGGGGAGGGAGAGAGGGGGAGGGAGAGAGAGAGACCCACCAACCCACCCACATACCTACCTACCTACACACACAAACACACACACACACACACACACACACACACACACACACACACATGTGTATATATATAGAGAGAGGAGAGGTATGAATTTTGAAAAGTGAATATTATAGATAAAAATCCCGTGCTGAGACTACACTAAATTACGTCATGGAAACTGGCGTGGACCGTGTGAGATTTAAGGCTTGATTAAAAATAAGTCCCCTTCGAGCCCATAGGAAGGAAAAAGTTCCCAGTACGTTTAACCCCTGTCTGAGCTAAACTTAATGTCTGTAGGCAGTCTGCTTATTAACATTCTACATTAAATTTTAACACTATACCGAGCTGCTGACACTGTGCGACGCTACTAACACTGTGCCACGCTACTAACACTGTACCACGCTACTAAAACTGTACCACGCTACTGCTACTCTCTACCACTGCGTATAAAACTCAACACCGCGCTAACACTATGCCATAAATAAACACATATAGTACTGTTTTGCGCTCATAGAAGGAGAAGGAGGCAGAGATTATTGGGCGCACTAGACAACATACAATTTGAAAGCTATAGTTACCGACCGGGTTTCAAACCTGCCACCTCCATATGACGACAGCTTCTCGCTGCAGGAACAAGTGTACTTCGACGCATGACCAAATTGACACCCTATGCCACGCTGCAGGAACATTCTGTCTGACAGCTAACACTTTGACAGGCTTCCACGCTACTAACTTTCCTCCACACTACTTATTACTAAGACAAAATAAAATTTGAATGATATAATTACCGACCGGGATTCGAAACTGTCACCTCAAAATGACGACAGGGCCCCGCTGCAGTGCCAAGTGTACTTTGACGCATGACCAACTAACTAGACACTCCATAACGCTATGTCACGCTGCTAACATTCTATCTGACAGCTAACACTCTGACAGGCTACCACGCTACTTACTTTCCGCCACGCTATTAATTTCGTACCACATTAGTTAGTCAGTTAGTCGCGGTTCCAACTTCACAGCAACGGGTCGTCCCCATTATGTTCCGTTCCTGTTCCAGCCAGTGGATATCACATAAAGTGCTCCTCACTGCCCCATGTGAAAAGTGGAAAAGACAGGAGTCTCGACAACCAACAGCCCGCACAGGTGCACCGCATAATGCGGCCGCCAGAATGTCAACACAAAATTCCTCCACGAAAAATACAGTTCATCTTCAATGGAAGCGGCAGTCATTAGAAAGCCAGCAGCCACACATTACTGCATAAGGCAAAACCAGTCCGTTTTGCGACAAAGCCAGCTGCGCCATTTTCCCGAACATGCAGTTCAGGCCACACTCAAAAAAAGATAGTAAAAGCATTTCCCTGTGCATAATGCAGCCGAAGGAATGTCAACACAAAAGTCATCCACGAAACATACAGTTCATCTGTGATGGAAGCGGCAGTCAATTTTCACATCCAGATGTTTTTTCTAGATGTTCACCTACATATTCTAGATATTTCTAGATGTTGTTTATTCCGTTTCTAGATGTTTTCTGTCAAAGAAAAGTAGCAATCCTGAGCCAACTATGCCATTTTTCTGAACATGCAGTTCACGATCCAAACAACCTCGGGCAGATACAAAAGCATTTCACACAAAATTTACAGATCACAGTGTCTCTTCACGCACTCAACTCAGTAGCAGGGCGACGGAACCATACACTTCCAGTCCAACATGAGGTAAATGCGAATGCAACGGTAGCCACGAGCATAAACACTCCAGAGGCCTTAACCGTTTCAATGCCTATCCTCCATGTTCATGACTTGCTCTCTACTACGCTTCTAACTCTCTACCACGCTACTTATACCCTACCACTTTACTTATACCCTACCACTTTACTTATACCCTACCATTTTACTAACACACCTTGAGGCTACAAACACCCTACCCGACTACTAACACACCACCTCACTACTAACACATTGCACCACTACTAACACCGTACCCCACTACAAACACTCTACCCCATTACAAACACCCTACCTTAATACTAACAATCTACCTCACTACTAACACACTACACCACTACTAACACCCTACCTCACTACTAACACTCTACCCCACTACTACCACCCTACCCCGTCACTGGCAGTCTACCCCTGCGTCAATGTAGGATCACCTTGACATTTGTAGAAGCGATGTTAACGGCTGTATATGTCAGAACATCCCGTCAGTTGCTCCTGGTAGAAAAACGGTCACGGTTCGTCTATAGAACACTTACTTGCCTGGCAGAAATCCGCCATGTTGGGTCATGCCAGGGATGAGCGCTCGAACAGAAGTTGATTTTTGTGCCGACCTTTCCAGACAAAGAAACTATTGAGAAACATGTAAAATAAGATGGTGGTAGCGTTACCACCCTAAGTGGCTCCTGCGTCAGACACGCAGTTGTATCATACTCCGAACCCCGAGTCGAGTGTTCGAAATAAGCCGAGGGCGACTTGGAAACCGACGGCTATGCGTTGTTTTCGATGGTATGAGGCGTCGGGCGTTCAGAAAAGAATGACAAACTACTGAACTAGAATTGCCTAGGACATCTCAAACAGCCAATAAATATTGGGGTTGTTGCAACGCCCTGTCTAAGACATGCAACTAACTGTAGCCTTACCCCCGGGAGATAGCAGAAAGTATTGTCGTAATCCGCATTTCCCCAAGCAATGTACCACGAGTGGTCGTCTGTTGTTCTGGGATACTTTTTTTTCCATGTAACAAGCAATCAATCGGCGTCTGTGGCTCAGACGTTGTAACCACAGTTTTACAATCCCCACATACCGGGTTCGGAGTCAGCTAGATCGCTTTGCGTTGATGTTCACAATGGTATGAGCGTCGGGCGTTTAGAGAACAATGGCTGACTACTGAATGCAAAACTGACTAGAAAATCACAAGCAGTAAATACATGCTGGGGTTGACTGCGACGTCCTGTAAAGGATATGCAACTAACGCAGCAAGCGATAGGGAAAACGTATGTTAAAACGTTTAATCTATAAAAAGACTTTTCGTAAACCGTGCGCTTTGAATATGTATGTAGACCTTATATTTTTACACACCCTGGGGCGTGTTTGGTATATGATGCTCGCCTAATATAATATAGACCCACGGACACTCGTTGAGTGATGCAGGCACTATCACGCCGACAACTGTTACTTCTTAAGACATGTCCCGGCACCCATTTAATGCTAGACCCATCTGGGTTCCCAGGTCAATTCTTAAAATCTGTCTGGATAAGGATTCGAACGCACGACCACCGGGGTGGCAGGCAAGTCTACTAGCACGTCGCTGTCATGGCTTCCTGACGGCCTTGTACTCCCGCATGACCTGGCACGAAGATGAAACTAATCTTTGCCAGAGACCGCTCCAGAGGCAGCAACCATTCTCTTCGGATCGACCCTCCTCTATCCTCTTGATCATGTTCATTGAGTCGCTAAGGAAACAAGCTCTAGTGAATGTCTGTGTCTCGAGCCATGTTATTGCTTTACTTACTGCATTAGTGAGTATCAGCTCACAATTGTTCTCCTAATTTTCTTGGCGGGGCGTTTGTTATGAGGTAGCGTGTTTTGATTTATGACTGCCATGCATGACAAGGGCAGCAGCTTGTCAATATTGGCTCAGGATCATGTTGGCTGTATGCCGTGTAATTCGCATTAGGTTGTAAATATTTCTTCAGCAAAGTTCATGTGTTATCAGATTGTAAATATTAGTTCAGGGATTATCATTGGCAGTCATATCATCAATCTAGTGCCGTCTCCACAACAAAGGGGGGTGCAGTGTATTTCCAATACTACATTCTCTTATTCTGGATGTACAGACGACTGTTCGTCCCTCTTTCTTGCTGTTGTGGTCCTGCTTGGTATCTTTCGCTAGATAAGAGCTTTATGTCTGTTAATGGGAGCCGGGGTGGTGCAGTGGCTTAGTACGCTTTTCTGCCGGCCTGGTAGTCATGTGTTCAAATCCCCTCCCAGTCAGGGATATTGTTTTATTGACCTCGGCCTCAGCTCGATCAAGCCTGAAATGTGTACCAGGAAATATTATGGGCAGGAAAAGTGGCCGGTGCGATTCTGACCGCACCACCCACCGAGTGTTGGTTGGTCTGAAAATATGGAGCTGGCAGCGTACACTCAAAACTCCCCACGAGATAAAAGGGGGTTCTTTTTTATGCTTATTTTATAGTAGCGTATCATAACAGGTTGTAAATATTACATATCCATAGTTTAATAGCCGTCTCCCTGGCGTGGGTGTTAAGGACGTTGTTCGTAATCCCGTATACTCTCGTAAGAAACACAGCTGCGCGAGATTCAATAGCAGATCGCGCCGCATTGGTTATTTACGGAAATATGTGAGCTGGTGGTTCAGAAATCAATGGCAAACTACTGAACGTAAAACTTGCCAAGACATCAACAGCAGCTGAAATATGCTGGTGTTGACTACAATGTCCTGTAAAGGATATGCGAAAGAAAAAAAATTGTTTAATATCAGGTTGTAAGTATTACCTATCTATCGTATCATATCAGCTTGTAAATATTACTTACAAATCGCATAATATTACGTTGAAAATATTACTTATCTATCGTACAATATCAGGTTGTGAATAATACCTATCAATCCTACAATATCAGTTTGCAAATATTACCTATCTGTCGTTTAATATCAGGTTGTAAATATCATTTGTCTGTCGATCGATTCCACTGTGTGTTGTGCATTTCCAGCAACTTATCATGTTGATAAACTACTGAGCGTAATCTTGCCAAGAAATCAACATACAGCTGAAAGATGCTGATGTTGACAGCTTTGTCCTGTAAAGGATATGCAAAACAGGTTTAAAGGGTTGACTTTAGAGTTTGTCCTAGGACCTCACATTGTAACCACTGGCTTAGGAGCTTTTCCTAGGACACCACGTTGTAACCACTGGCTTTAGAGTTTGTAAACTAGGCAGATACCATGGTTAGACAGAACAAAATAACGACCAGGTCCTACAATAAACAAATGAAAATCGTAAACTGATTAGAGAAACTAGACGTAGACAGTCAACATTTTTTGGACATGTTATGAGAAGAAGTACATTGGAGAACTTGGTGACAACTGACAAGATCGAGGGGAAGAGAACAAGGGGAAGACAGAGAAGTAAATAACTGGATGGCTTGACCACGTGGCATGGTCGAGACAGGAGCGCTGATCTGATCCACTACTCTGATGATAGAGTGAAATGGTGAATCATGACCGCCCACGCTTACCGGCATGGCACGTGATGGATGGAAACTGGGCAGGCCGAGAGAGGCACTATCCTGCATGACCACCATATGGTCACTAAGATCAGCCTAGGCTTATGATACCGAGAGGTATAACTCCAATTTACAAACTTTCGTCTGTCAAGTTGGCAAGGTGCCAGCCATGTCTATTAACCTAAGTGTTGACAATACAACAAAGGTCATCTTTATTATCACTGACGTCAATCTTCACTTTGGAAGTGCGCAATATTCAAAGCCGCCTCCTCATGTTCACAAGTGTCGGTCAGAACTTGTACACCGTTGCACGTGAACAGTCTAATTAACATACATGGTGCATTAACAACTGCTCGTTTTGTCGCGTAAAAATGTGCATTCAATAATATGCTGCAGCTAACTTTCTTTTGCGAATCTAAGACTTTTAATAATGCATTACATCTCTGGAAGAATAAAAAGCAACAAGTCCATTAAGAAAGTAAAGTGTTCTTAACGTAATACAAAGAAAAAAAAAGCTATTATACTCTGGCGATGAACCATTATTATGAAATATTAATCTTTTTAATTAAGACTAAATTTCTATCCTGTCCATACTTTTATGATCCCTGTAGAATATAGGTCAGCGACGGCGGCTTTTTATAAATTTGTGTCGGCCCTTGGAAGGTAAAACAACAAATTAGCAGGAACTTAGGAGTCGCCGTGGTTATACCGTCTGCCTTGCGCTTCGAAGGTTATGCGTTCGATTCGACACTACGTCGTTCGGTTCACGAGTGCCATTTTCTCAGAGACTCCTGGGGTCGTCGCTGGAGCTACGGAGTTCGTGGTTTGTACGACGCCTTTGGCAGGACAAATAACCGGAAAGAGACCGAGCCATATGGGATAAACCCGGTGCAGTGAAGGTCATCCTCTTATCTTTTACCTCTTTTTATTAGGAAGAGCTTGTTGGAAGCACAGTTGTGGTTACGGCCAATGTTCAGACTGTCTTCAAGTCGATATTCTCTGCTTCTTGTTATTGCCCCTTTCCTCGCTTTCTACTCTATAAGTAAATGTCAATGCTATCTGTGGTATGCTATTTATAGGCAGTCGTATTACATGACCGAATCGTCTGGCGTGCTGTCTTTTGATAAAATCCATTGCTGGCAATGCTTGCCAGTGTCAGCATTTCTGATCTGGTTTATGTTTATCACATTCAGTATTCTTGACATACACTTAATGTCAGTTGTTAAATCCTTCTTTTATCGCATGATGCCGCTAGTCGTCGTCGTCGTCGTCGTCGTCGTCGTCGTCGTCATCACCATCATCATCATCATCATCATCATCATTCATCATCATCATCATCATCATCATCATCATCATCATCATCATCATCATCATCATCATCACGTGACATGCCGATAAGCGTGGGCGGTCATGTTTCGCCATCTCACTCGATTACCAACGGCGTGGATCAGCTCAGTGTTCTTGTCTCGACCATGCCACGCGTCCAGGCTAGCCAGGTAATTACTTCTCTGCCTTCCCTTGTTCTCTTCCCCTCGATCCTGCCAGTTGTCACCTAAGTTCTCTAATTTATTTCTTCTCATAACGTGACTAAAATATTGTGACTGTCTACGTCTAATTTCTCTAATCAGTTTACGATTTTCGTTTGTTTCTTGTAGGACTTGGTCATTGGTTGTAGTGTTAGTAGTAGTAAGATGGTCGAAATCCAATTCCAGGAGTTGGATATGCCGTTTTCAAGGTTATCCTCTCAAATTGTGCCAAGGGATCATACAAGTTGATCATGTCTATAAATAGACTTAGTGACATTTACAATTTCCGTTTTCGGAAGTTAAAAACAAACATATTGGCACCAGACAAACTTTCACACCAACCACAAATAACAATCAAAATAAAGAAATTGAAAATGTCACAGACCTTGAATATCGTGACTTTGTAATCAACAACAATAGTAACTATTCAAGATGAGCCAGACGCTGACTGCCTTGTTTATGTTTACAACATTCATTTCACAATGTTTTTTTCTTCCAATGTGAATGTATAATGCTCTTGATGAACGAAAGATGAGTGATTGGAAGGCCCGAATGCAAGACGGACCTGCGTACCCAATTTGTGACCCTTTTAAAATAAAGTTGATTTGATTTGGTTTGATTTGATTTGACTACAGCAATCCAGAATTGAAAAAGTATTAAGAACCTATGGCACAACACCAGAAAACAAGTTATAGTAAAACTGTTGGTAGCAGACATCTTTCCTGTGACAATATATGGATGTGAGTCATGAATCTTTTCACAATCAATAACGAAAGAAAATTGGATCTTTTGAACTCAGATGTGACAGAATAGTTCTTAGAATGTCGTTAACCAGGGAGGAAAAAAAAAAGGTTGATGACAAGATCTGAATAGCGAAGAAAGCTGTTATCGCATTTCTGAAACGGAATTTTTTTTTTCTTTTCTTTGGTTGCATGTCATTCACAGGACGTAGCAGTCAACCCCACCATGTTTGCTGTTCGTGAATCCTGGGAAAATTTTACGTTCAGTAGTTTACCAATGCTTTCTGAACGACCGGCACCTATACCTTTTTTGAAAAAAACCAGCACCGCTGTGTTTCGAACCCGGGTATACGGGCTCACAAACCTCGTTCGCAAGCTCCTAGCCACGGCGACCGGAAACGGAAATACCTTGGCCATATTAAACATCACTTTGGCTTGGGAAGGACAGTGATGGAGGGCGTGGTTGCTGGAAGAAGTGGCCGGTGTTGACCAGCACGAGTATGGGCACAGGAACCTGCAGACACCCGGGACACGAGGCTGCTTGAGGCGGGAGATGGCAAGAGATCCAACGACTTGTCGTTGCTGAGAGCGATGTTCTGCAGAGGACCTACTGCCTGATAAAATGATGTCACTTATAGTACATTGCATGTAGGACAGTTGTGATGGGTGATGCTCTTTCTGTATCTGTGGAACACTCTGAAAATCTCACTAAAAGCTTTTGGAATTCATCATGACACTTGCGAGACTGCTGCCAAAGACCGAAATTCGTGGCGTACATCATTACGCAAGGGTACAGTAACTTGTGAAGCAACCAGGACTGCAAGAGCTGTGAAGAAAAGTCTGGACAGAAAAATCACTGCAGAAGATTCTCCTCCTGGAACGTCAAACATTCTCTGCCCACATTGTCAAAGAACATTTCGAGCCAAAGCAGGCCTTATCAGCCATCTTAGAACACACGGCTCCATACTTTCAACCCCACTGGATGAAATGAATGGTCATCATCATTCTTGATGGACAAACAACATATCTTAGCTCTTTATTTCATGTACCCATATTATTTCAAGAGAGTCGCGGTAGAGCTGTGGCTAGTCGCTTGCTTGAGGACCCGGATATCATGGATTCGAACCCGCACCGTGGCGGATTTTTAAAATGGAGCTGGACTCCCAGGTGAATCCAGTCTTAAATGAGTACCAGGAAATGTCTTGGCAAGTAACGGCGTCTCGGCGCGATTCTAGCCACGACACCCACAGAGTGCCTTACAATAACATTTCGCATGTCCTTTACAGATAGTCTAGTCACTCTTGCATTTAATAGTTTGCCATTGCTTTCTGAACAAGAAGTTCAGGATGAAGTCAAACTCACCGGTGTATGAAATGAACCCACTTCCCCGCTATCATCATATAGGAAGTTTCAGCGCGATAAGCATCTAGCGCTGTATGCCCAACGCGACTTTAGGAGTTAAAACGGACTTTTATCTTATATAATTTCCTTCTCTGCGATGTATTCTATGCCTCATGTACAACTTCTATGTAACATCACCAATACCCCATTCCCCCGGTCTCTGCTTTTAACCCCGATCAGTCCTGACCCAGACATTCGGTGTATGCTATATTTCCCTGTTTCCGGTCTGTGTACACCACCTGCATGGCCAGTGTCTAAACGCTATCTCCAGATGGATGTCTTGTTGATTGGCCCTGTTCCCCAGCTACATTTTTGCTATCACATATGGCCATCTGATCCCCAGAAATTGCTGGATCCGTCTGTCAACAAATGTCTGCATTATTCCGGGATTCTTTCATCCCTGCCAGATCTCTCAATTGTACAGCGGTATAGGTTTTGCGACGGCGCAGAGGCGTCACCAGGGTGGGTGTAGGGGGTGGGAGCGCGAACTGCGCCAGATGACACCAAAGTGTAACATTTTCACAATATATTAACAATAAATAAGTTAGTTGCTTATCCGTTACTAGACGTCACAGTCAACCCCGAGTTTTGCGACATTTTATGATTTCTTGGCTAGTTTACATTCAGTAGTTTGCCATTGCTTTCTGAACGACCGACACTCATACCACTGTATGAAAACCAGCGCAAAGCGGTCTGCTTCCAAATCGGCTGCAACAATGTTTGGAACCGGTATGCGGGATTGCGAATTACGTTCGTGACTCTAATATACCATAGGACCGGCTTTTCGCAATATAGAAAGAACTAAATATGGACAACGAGTGTGGTGTTTTACCACACTTGTAACATTCATAATACACAGAAATAACAGTCTGGGATTCCCCGAGGCCACTAATACAGCTCATAAATAAATTCACGGGCATTGTTCGGCGCTCATAGAAGAAAGAAGGAGAGACTGGAAGACAGACTAGTCAACATACACATTGAAAGTTATGTTTACTCCTACCGGGATGTAAAACTGTCACCTCCAAATGATGACAGCGCCTCGCTGGTCATCATGCATCGAAGTTCCCTTGTTCTTGCAGCCTAGGCTCTGACGTCTTTTGGAGGTGACAGGTTCGAATCCTGGTGGGGGTACCATAACTGTCAATTGTTATGTTGTCTAGTGTATTCCGTCATCAAATACCATGTTTATTATTATTGAGCTCATCAAATTCCAAGTTTACTAACTGAGTTATTATTGTGCTCATCAAATGCCATATTTACTAACATTGTGCTCCTGAGATGCCGTGTTTAATAACATTGTGCTCATCAATTACCATGTTTACTAACATTGCGCTTATGAAATGCCACGCTTACTAACATTGTGCTCATCAAATACCATGTTTACTAACATTGTGCTCATCAAATACCATGTTTACTAACATTGTGCTCTTCTAATACCATGTTTACTAACATTGTGCTCATCATATACCATGTTTACTAACATTGTGCTCATCAAATACAATGTTTACTAAAATTGTGCCCATCAAATACCATATTTACTAACTTTGTGCTCATCAAACACCATATTTACTAACTTTGTGCCCATCAAATACCATATTTACTAACTTTGTGCTCATCAAATAGCAAATACCATATTTACTAACTTTGTGCTTATCAAATACCATATTTACTAACTTTATGCTCATCAAATACCAAGTGTACAAACATTGTGCTCATGTTTACTAACTTTGTGCTAATCAATCCCATGTTTACTAACGTTGTGCTCATCAGATACCAAGTGTACTAACATTATGCTCATCTAATACCAAGTTCAGTTACAGAAGAAATCGATAAACATTTAGGCTGGCTATGTTGAGAGCAACATTTTTCAAAGAACCTACTATATATTGATGATGATGATGATGATGATGATGATGATGATGATGATGATGATGACGATAATGATAATGATATCGCTCTTTTGTTGACTGACCTCTCAGCTGTCCATCTGAAAACTTCGTTCTCCTCTGTTTGTTGACTCCTTGCTGCCCTGTCGTCGCGTCCGTGTGTCCGGTTATCGAGTTTTCATTCCCTACACTATTAGTCTGTGCAATTATTTGTTGAGTAAATGACCATACCCCGTTGTTTGCGGGGTGACTGTGCCATCGATCTGTCTCCCAGTTTTCCTCTGCTCAAATAAATACGTGGTTCCCTTGAGGAATTCTGTCTGAACTGTAAACGTCATCACGATCCACTGCCGTACCCACAATGAAGTTTAGCGGTAATGGATCTCTGGCAGTTTCTGTCCTCAGACATTATACTACTCAGACATTATACAACATTCTGCTGGGCTGTGTCCTGGCGATATATTGATGTTGTATGTTCTGGGTCTTCGTTGTGCATTCTGTTATACTGTATTGTGACCATATCCTAATGTTGTCTGCCCTGAGCGTTCATGTACGTCTTCTAGCCTGTATCCTATATCTTGATGTCTACACTGAGCGTTCCCTGTACCGTCTTCTAGCCTGTATCCTATATCTTGATGTCTACACTGAGCGTTCCCTGTACCGTTCTTCTAGCCTGTATCCTATATCTTGATGTCTACACTGAGCGTTCCCTGTACTTTCTTCTAGCCTGTATCCTATGTCTAGATGTCTACACTGAGCGTTCCTTGTGCCACCTTCTAGCCTGTATCCTATATCTTGATGTCTACACGTAGCGGTCCCTGTACTTTCTTCTAGCCTTTATCCTATGTCTAGATGTCTACACTGAGCGTTCCTGTACCGTCTTCTAGCCTGTATCCTATGTCTAGATGTCTACACTGAGCGTTCCTGTACCGTCTTCTATCCTGTATCCTATGTCTAGATGTCTACACTGAGCGTTCCTTGTACCTTCTTCTAGCCTGTATCCTATATCTTGATGTCTACACTGAGCGTTCCTTGTATCTTCTTCTAGCCTGTATCCTATGTCTAGATGTCTACACTGAGCGTTCCTTGTACCTTCTTATAGCCTGTATCCTATGTCTAGATGTCTACACTGAGCGTTCCTTGTACCTTCTTCTAGCATGTGTCACCAAGAAACGAGAAGTAGATTGTGAGCTTTTACTGTAACATGATTACAAGAACCAAATTGGACGTTGCGGCTAAAGCCTTCGTCAGCACAGAACAAACAAACACAAACCGACACACAACTACATTAAACACACTACATGACAATATTAAGGGAACTTATCTGAATATGTAGCCTTGCTTGGAGCGACTGACGCTTTAGGCGACTATCAGTGGTTTGTATGAACCGGATGTATGGTCAACGGGTCAAAGGTGAATATCGTCAGAAGCTCAGGTATTGGCTAAGCCACCTGGCGGGAGGACAGGTGGGAATGGGGTGGGGGTGGAGGGGCGCCCATGTGGGCGAAAGGTGAAAATTGGGATTCGCGAAGATGTCACGGACGCAGTTCGTACTTTCTCATTCCGCGCTCAAAACACAACTATGGGCGACGTGGATGCAGACCACCATCGCGTTGGTCCTCACAGAATGGCATGAGTGCCGGCCACTCAGAAAACAACTACAATCCACTGTACGCTAACCTGCCAAGAAATCTCACACAGAAAAAGTAATACTGGGTTGACTACTACGTCCAGCAAAGGACATGCAACTACCCTTTTAGTGGACTGTACAACTAGGGGGTGGGAGGGAGTGGGGGTTAGGAAGTTAAATGAAACTGTGTTGGACATTGAGGCCGTAAGGGGAAGAGTGAACCCAACTTCTTCTAGCATGCATCCTATGTCTTTATACACTGAGCGTTCCCTGTACTTTCGTCTAGCCTCCGTCCTATGTCTTGATGTCTATACTGAGCGTTCCTGGTGCATTCTGCTAAATTGTATCATGGCCATATCTTGATGTTGATGTCTGAATCATTATGGTATATTCTGCCAGATTGTATATTCTCCTTATTTATATTGGCCACGGCTTGCTGTTGTCTGTCCTGAGACTTCGCTGTACATTCTTCCTGACTGTAATCTGACAATATCTTAATGTTTGTCATGTGCTTTCGTTGTATATTCTGCTGAGCTGTATCCTGGCCATATCTTCATGTTGTCTGTCCGTTTATACCTGTTTAATTATCTGTTAGCATCGAATGGCATGCTATCATTTATGATTCTGTGTAGTCAAAGTAAATACCCTTTCCGCTTTCTGAATTATCTCTGTGTTTATGTGTTCATTACATACCACGCCTACGTTCTGACTTCTCTCTCTGCTCAAAGGCTATCACACCCGCTGACTGAATTCGCTCTTAGCTTATTACACATTCGTGTCAACTTTCTGAATTCTCAATATACATGGTTAAAAATGTAACATATTATTGAATTCGCTGTCATCTCCGAATATATAAAGTGCACTGTCCTAATTATGTCGTCTTGTCCAGTCCTGTGGGCAGGAAATATCACTTTCATGTACAGTTATCATTGCCTGTTCAGTAAATATGATGTTCACAACAGAGTTATCATTGGGAATCAATTGGGGAACCCTTTGAGGTCACTAAAGCAGTCCATAAATAAATACACATAGTATTGTTTGACTCTTATAGAAGGAGAAGAAGGAAGTAGAGATTAGAGGACACACTAGATAACATACAATGTGAAAGCTATGGTTACAGACCGGGATTCAAACCTGTCACCTCCAAATAACGACAGCACCTCGCTGCAGGAACAAGTGTACTTCGACGCATGATCAACTAGATACACCTAAAAAAAGGTGTCTTCGTTAGACATATCTATCATATAGATGAACCTAGAACTATGGAGTACCGACAGAATTCGTATCAAACCATTGAGATAGCACAATAGGTCTCATAATTTTATATTAAACCAGCATAGGTCAAATAACAAACACACAAACATATCGGACCGTAATGTTGTGTCCAGTATATTCACAAACATTTAAAGAAGAGAAATGATTGGTCGATTCCAGTGTTGTACACGTATTACACAGGTAATCAATTGGGGAACCCTGTGAGGCCACTGAGACAGTTAACAAATAATCACACACTAGTATTGTTTGGCACTCATAGAAGGAGAAGAAGGAAGTAGAGAGTAGAGGATGCACTAGACAACATACAATTTGAAAGCTATTGCTTGCTCAGTAAATATGATGTTCACGTAGAGTTATCATTGCCTACTCAGTAAATGCCATATTCACTTACTGCATTTTTAATGTGCTCAGTAAAAACCACGTTAACTGACAATTCTCGCTATGCTAGGTAAATATCATATCTGCCATGTCTCATTGTCTGCTCACTAAATAATCATCAACGTGTGCCATGCCAATGAGCGTGAGCGGTCATGATTCGCATCACACACGATCACCAGTCTGTGCTCTTGCCACCGATTATGCCCTGTAGTCAAGTCATCCTGGTATTTATATCTCTGCCTTCCCTTGCTCTTTTCTAATCAGTTTTACCAGTTGTCTCTGAGCTTTCTAGTTTATGCCTCCTCATAACGTGCCGAAAAATAATGTCTGACTGCGTCTAGTTTCTCTAATCAGTTTAGGTGGTTTTCTTGTAGGACTTACTCATTGGTTTTTCTGTCCATCCATGGTAGTCTTTGTATTTTCTTCAGAAACCATAGTTCCACTGCCATTAGCTGTTTCTTCAGCTTGTCTGCTTATTGTCCCCACTTCACATGCACACAACTGTATGTATTCTTTTTACCACCCCCGCGCTATTTTTCTCACTGTACTTTGCAGCTTTTTATTGGTGTGTATGTATTCAATCTAGCAAAATTGCTGCTCAGTACACCAGCAATATATGTCTATGCCAATCATGCGTGAACTGTCATGTGTCGCCATCTCACGTGATTACCGCAGCCGTGTTAATTGATGAAATATTATTTTATAGGACATGCAAAGAAGGTAGTTTGCCATTGCATTTGCTTTTTAGCAGTGACCACACTGGTCGATGACCGTAGCCATTGTCTCCAAAAAGATATCTTCTGTCGTGAAATTGGAGACCATAAACTACAACTATATGTCGGCTGCTCTTCAACTTCATCCACCAACTGCACCCATGGCTTCAAGTAACCCTGATCGAGTGACTAAACGGGTACTCCACCTTTCCCAATGGTGTCCCGTAGGGGGAAAGGAGGCACTTTCTTCTCTTTTGATAGGGTATACGCCTATCCCACCACCCATGCTTAGTAAATTCCAGAGCCATGTAATGAATTATCTTTGTCAACATCGTTAATATCCAGAAACTGTGCTCTTCCTTAGCCCAGCAGCAGGTGAAATGTTACATGTTTGCATTAACTAAACAAAACACAAGGGCTCCGTGTTCGGTCTCTGGCGCTTCCCGTTATAGTGAGGCTGAGCTGTGTGCGGCTTTGGATCATGGGCAGTTAGCATGCAAGTATGGAAGCTGTCGAAATAATGCGAGCATTGCGGATGGATGGATAGAGTAATAAAGATATCATGAAAGAAGTTAAATCATAAAGAGAATTGGTTACTTACATCAGAAGAAGACAATCCACATTCTCTGGAACATGGCATGAGAAGGGGAACGCCAGAGTCTGTGGTCACAACGGGAACATCTTAGACAAGGATGGGCAGGTCAAGACCAGGATAGAAGATGCTGGTCAGTTGGACAGTCATGGCATTGTGGAACATTCAGTGTCAGAAATGATTGGCAGAGCACGAGGCAGAAGACTGTGGGAAAACATGATCACCGACGCCACACGGCATGGACTATAAGAAGAAGAAGTAAGCACTCAATCTTCCTCGACGTGTGCCGAACAAGCGGGTGCGTTCATATGACGGTATGATAGTATGCCTACATTGGGATGAGTGCGGTCGGACAAAGTTCCGATCTCAGCTCTCGGGGTTCGCTGCGAGAGAAAAAGACTGAACATTTATTCTCCATACACTTAATCCCACACAAATGTGATGTTCCTAACATCTCACATAGCCACAACAGGCTCCTGTCGCGGGACTGTTGTTTTTTTTTAAACGGCTACATTGATTTAACGGTAAAGATATTACGTAGACAATGACATGAGTACATTCGGATAAGGCTTCGATGCCAGCTCGTTGTTCTCTACGGGAAGGTTTTTGGTATGGGACTTTGTTCTTTTTGTATTAGTCGAATGATTTGATTGTCCCGTTGCGTACTGGCTAGTACAAGTCAGACCTGTTGTTTTGGCCTGCTGTGGCAGCGTCTGTTATTTGCCAACACAAGTGCGCATGACCAGTGCGACAGATTTCATTTGTGCTGTACAATACAATAAGGCTCAAATATTCCGGTCGTTTAAAACAAAAAAATTAATATCTTGGTTGTGTAATCAACATGTTCATACGAATTACGCAACTCTTCTTCAGTGTTCAGTTGATGATGTCAGGGAAGCATGATATATAATTGACAACATTTCCTGCGAAATATCTAACACGCCAGATAGAATAGCACCAGGGTGGGTCCAGCAGTGGTCTAGCATGCAGGTCACTGACAAACACATCGGATGATAAACACGAGCAGGGGTAAACGCGAGCAGGGATACACAAGCAGGGATAAACATGAGCAGGGATAAACGTGAGCAGGGATAAACATAAGCAGGGATAAACATAAGCAGGGATAAACTAGCAGGGAAGAACACGAGCAGGGATAAACGAGCAGATAACATAAAGATATACAGTCCGGTGTTCTACAGCGAACGATGCTACAACGAACAAATGCTGCAACATACGGTATTATCAATAAAATCAGGATGCTGAAAAGAATACAGATGCATCTCCGAAAGAATGTAGTTGATCAAGGGAGCCGGGAGTTAAAAAATTTGAAACAGGCTACTGTAAAGAACAAGGCATCGTCAAGTAATCAGCAACATGGGCCGAAATGGCGCAGAGGTTCCGATGTTGGCCCCTGTCTCTTACAGGGGTCGTCGCTAGAGCTGCGGAGTTCGCGCTTTGTAGAGACCGAGCCATATGAGATAAAACCCGGTGCAATGAAGTCGATCCCTGTCGACTTTTAAGCGACTTCTTAAAGCATTTTTATAATAGCTCGCCTTATGACATCTTTGTCAAAGCTGTCTACAAATAACCTTTCTACCTACCGTTTGGTTATTGCGTGGTGGTTTATTTCCAGATTCTTGCACCCATCGACGAAATGACCGTTTACTCAAACCCAATGCATGCACTGTTCTTTTTTCGGAATTTGTAATAGTATAAAACAGTTTCCTGCGATCAGCTTCTTGACAAAAATATGTGTACAACTTCATAGCGATGCTTTGAAGTGTATACACAATGTCGAATTCAATCCCATTGAAAAATATTCACACATTTCAATGTTAGCGATAAGTTGTAAGATTAAAAAAAACAAAAACAACAACAACATATCAATCAGGTTTCATGAAATAACACACATTTTGAGACACCTCTGAACAATCCCAGTTTAAACAACGCGGGGTTCTTGGCATAAGGCCAATCCCGTGAAACACGTAAAATATTCAGCATTGAACGCTGATTGTCTGGCTACGCTGTAATACATTTAACATTATTAACTTCATCTCTGACCCGTGAATTATATACCGCATATAAACAAACTTTGAAATCTGCTGTAAAATCTCCAGAACAAAAATTTTCTTGTTCGGTGGACATAATGATAAGGTTATATGACTAAATCTCATCATTTTCCTACAGTTTGTTACTGAGATATGGAATTTTATATTGGGGCAGACAAAAGTAAACACACTATAATTAACCACAAAAGAAATCAGGAGCCCAAATGCGACTCTGTAATCTGATCCTTTTTTACCTTAGTAGCTGACACCTGTGGCTTGTGGGAGGTCACGCAGTCTCACAATCCTGCATGACCGTTTCGAAATAAACCGTGGCCATGTGAAAGTAGACCGTCTTGTGTTGATTGTTACCATGTTATGAGCTTCGGTCGTTCAGAAAACAATGATAAACTCATTCATTCATTCATTCAGTAGCATGTCCTTTGCAGAACCTCGCTTCCATAACAACCTTCCGGAAAACCTCTCGATCATAAGCAAGATGTCCTGCATCCGATACAGCCATCTGGAGATCATCCGCCACATCCTGCACCCATCTCATCTTTGGCCTTCCTCTCCTCTCTTCCCAGGCATATAGGGCTACCCCTCCATTATTGTTCTCTCCAAACTTTCGCGACGTTTCAAGTGACCAAATATTTTAATTTTCTTTGTTTTATCGTCTTTAATAGTCAACCTACTTCAATATTCAGCTCTTGAAGTATGGATGCATTATTGAACGTAAAGTTGCCGAGTACATCACATTCAACAAGAACATGCCAAGGTTCATTTGTAAAGCACGCGTAACTAACTTTTATTTACCTTAGCATATTTTACACTTATCTTCTTCTTATTATTATCTGTACTTTGGTCATCATGTCCGTCATCAGCCGTCTGTCTCGTGTGCTTTTAATCATTTCTGAAACCGATGTTCCTCCATGCTATGGTGTTATACTGTCCAGCATCTTCTCTCTATGTTTCCCTCCTTCTCCTTTGTTTTGATTCAATTATATCTATCATTTCTTGTAATTCCCTTTCATTTTCAGCGACACAATTATGTCATCAGAAGATTGTTATTAGGACGTATCACATAATACAAATATCACAATCTATATTTATGGGCAGCTCGCTTGTTAATTCGTTGGCTGTGAATGTTTCAGGAAGTGATCATATTGGCATGCGCTAAGAGAACTACCAGATAACATACATCATAGACATCATACATCTTCTATCGTTAGATTCCCCTAATGCTTGTCATAAAATCCTCGCTCTTATTGTTCTGAAGATTGCTATCAACATTGGCAGATTATAATCAGAACATTAAGATATGTTCTTGATTAAAGATGGCTGTAACGGTTCGACATCGAAAAGGCTATCTTCCGCTCGATTGCTGGCCACGGCTTTTATAATTTCAAAATGTGTGCTGCGTGGGCAGCTCCGACCGGCGAGAAGAACTCAGATTAGGATCTTCAAGTGAGGTGCCCATGTGGAATACTTCCTACGGGCTGTCTGTGATTTGATTTTGCCGTGGTAGTTTATGTCATGTGCTTATTGTGATTGTAATGCCAAACTGCTGTCTTCCTTCAGGCTCTGTTATGGCTTGTTCTTCAGTTATATTTATCTCTTTCTTTCTTTCTTTCTTTCTTTCTTTCTTTCTTCTTTCTTTCTTTCTTTCTTTCTTTCTTTCTTTCTTTCTTTCTTGTTGTAGTTTTTTTCTCCACCTCCTCCTCGCCGCCGCCACCTCCCCCTTCTCATCCTTCACGATCCTCTCATTCTGGTTCTTCTTCGTTTCATCCTGCTCCTCATCTTCTTCTTCGTCCTCCTCCGTTACCTCCTCATTCTTCTGCTACTGCTGTTGCTACCTCCAGTATAACCGGGTCCCAAAATCACTTCACAGTAATTCCTCACATCATGACTACGTTTCTAAAGACGCGTTCAGTTGTATTGATTTGTCCACGAATTTGTCTTCGAGCGGTGTCCAGTGTCGCGTCTCTTACGGCCTTCCCGAACTTTCAGCGTCACATCTCACGCTGGACTTTTATTTTTGTCTGAACAGGCCTATACAGTCTTCTTCATTTTCAGCTCCCTCGTTGTGGCTATCTTTAATTAATGATCTGTCAGCTTACGTGCGTGTCTCATTTCTCAAATCCTTCTTTCTGTTTTTTTTTTTTTTTTTTTGCTCCTTGACAGGTTTTCTTACCAGTGTCGTAAAACATGTAAATATGTCGCCAGTTTTGTTAATGTAAATATGTGGCCAGTTTTGTTAATGTAATGTGATTGTTTGTTTCGCCGCTAATGAGGGAGTTTGACAGCATATTTCATGCTGCTGTTTTTGTGTGTTGTTGTATCCCATTCATTTGTTTTACTTTGAAGAAACACGATCAGAAATAGGGAAATGAGTTATGATATGATCAGCATTTTGGGATTATGTGATACAAGATAAAAGAAGGAGCAATAAAACAAATCTTCTAAACATATGCGAAATAAATCTGTTCTATTTGCCATGCAGAGGTAAATGAATGAACAATGAAGGAGTGGTCCTGATTACTATCTAAAGAGAAAGGGAAAGCACTAATGCAGCGTGAAGCAGTGAGTGCTAGGAAAACAACAAGATGTATTACCACAAAATAGAAAGTAACCATAATCGTGATACAGTGTTACGAAGAAACAAATGATAAGGATGAATCAGTCACGAAGCAATGTTACTTCCTCATCTTCTTCTGCGTTCATCCAGAATACCTCTGAAGTCAGAGTGGGTTCGCTTGAAGGCTAGGGACACCGGTAAAAGGGACAGCAAACCCACACACAAAATTCAGTCCCTTACTGCTTTAAACAGTGTGTAAGGACTACGCTTGAGTTTAAGCGAGCGAACAAAAAAAAAAAAAAAAGAAAAGGAAAAGAAAACGTTCGTCCAGAATATTGTTTTAGACGTAATTGCATTGTGCTTGTTTACAGCAGAGCTGGGATATTTGTACCTTTCGGCCGTCACATCTGATTTCTTCAGGTATTTGTTATCCGGGTTACCTTCCCGGGGAATTTTACTTGAAACTTCAACGTACTAAAATAATTTGTAAAAAAAAAAAAAATGGCAATCTTAAATGTTGATCGGTGTCGCGAATGACAAGATAGAATCAGAAAAAACTGTAATGAACAGATCATGGGGAAGCATAAACTTGGGTGTTTGTTGTTCTTGTTGTCTTCCACTTATGCCGTCAAGCGTCGCGGGGAGGGTTAATCGAAGTTCCAGCACCTGTGACTAGCACATTTCCTCCAGTTACCTCCATGATTCATGTAATGAATGAAAATAGAGAAATATTTAACTGATTAAGTGCCATGAGATCGTCTTAAGTGATTGTCTCTATCTGCATGGGCTTATATATCGCCGAAATGTTGTTACTGCGTTATAATATAACATCTTTGCTACCGTATTCGCACCTGTTAAGTCATTAACTGTGACACACTCCTACTGACCATTTTCCCGTCATTCATTTTTCTGTGGTCCAAAGTTATGGTTTGTTTGGCACATAATCTTTTAAAATGGTTTGCGCCGGGGATCAATGTATCGTAGCAGGCAGACGTTTTCCACATTCTAGAACTCAGGTAAACATCGATCAATTTATGCCGCAGACTCTAATAAGTACCGGGTCCTGCAATAGTTTTTGCGCGCCGACTAAAAACACTTCTGCTAAAAACTTCGCCTCGGAGCAAACATAATAGGAGGATTCCGATCGTCAAAAGGGCTTAAATGTTGTTAACATGGTAGCAGATTTGTATTATAACGCAGTGACAAAGTTTTGGCAGTATATTAGCCCATGGGACATACGGGAAGTCGCTTAAGAGGATTAATCATTTCATGGGACTAAATCAATTAAGTGCCTGGGATCTCGCTTGTCCTTTTACACCTACTTAAGGGCATCATACGCGACGTTGGAAACAACCTGATGGTACATTTCTCCTGTTTCAGACTTGCGACCATATCGCTGTAATTTTCCATCTTGTAGATATGTTTACTCCTCGACTCTAGATTCATAGGGACAGTTAGCTGTATCGAGCTACGGAGTTCGTGCACTGAGCTGAGATTCTCCGGACTCAGACTTGAGTTAGGAGTACAACGGAGCACTTAATGGGTTACACCCGTGTGCCGTAATGTTGAACCGTCGACTAAACTAACCTAAACTAAAGTAGTTAGCTGGATCAGTACCATCCGCCGAGCCGTCGGAGAGTACACCACAATGCCTGGTCGCATCTGAAACCTCCGGGTTACCGCCGGGTATCTGCCACGGCCTCTTAGGTCTACAATCACCCCCCCCCCCCCCCCAGTCCTCCGTGCCCTCGAGGATGGATGGCAAGCTTTCAGGGCAGTCGATTCTACCGTTAGTTTCTGTCCAGCTATTAGGAACCGTATTCATCCGGTCCTTCGGTCATGTTCTGCCATCTCAATCGATCACCAGTGTTGTGGATCAGCTCCGTGTTTCTGTCTCGACCATGCCACAAGGCCAAGCCATCCAGTTACTTGCTTCTAGGTCTTCCCCTTGGTCTGTTCCCCTCGATCTTACCAGTTATCACCAAGTTCTCCAGATCATTTCTTCTCATAACATGCCCAAAAAATTGTGACAATGTCTCTAATCAGTTTACGATTTTCATTTGTGTCTTGAAGAACTTGTTCATTGGTCTTTCTGGCTGTCCATGGTATTCTTTGCATTTTCCTCAGAAACCACATTTCCACAGCCATCAGATGTTTTTCAGCCTGACTGCTCATTGTCCAAGCCTCACATCCATATAAGAGTACAGGTTCTATGTAGCATCTCAACACTCTTTTTCTCGTTTCATTTGACATCTTTTTATTGGTCAGTATGTTTTTCATCTGGCTAAAGGCTACTTTTGCCATGGCGATTCTTGTTCTAATCTCTTCAAGGCATCTTCCATCAGATGTCATTACTGTTCCGAGATATTTGTACCTATTCACTTGTTGAAGAATATTCCCATTTATTACATTGTTGTATTTCGTTCCTCCTAGTGACGACCATAATCTGTGTTTTTTTACAATTTAATTCTAACCCTAGTTGTTCACTGTGTGTAACAACCGCATCTACTAAATTTTGCAGGTCCTGTTCATTGTCTGCAATCAAGACTGTATCATCTGCATATCTAATGTTATTGATGCATCGTCCCCCAATGTTGATTCCTTCCATATCTTCAATATTTCTGAAAATACTTTCACTGTACAGGGAAAACAGATCTGGAGACATTACACATCCCTGTCTCACACCTCTCTTAATAGGCTGATATTGGCTTACTTCATAATCAACTCTTATGGCAGCTTGTTGTTTCCAATATATGTTTTTTACAAGTCTAAGGTCTTTTTCATCAATCTGTAGATCCTCAAGCATCCTTATCATGTTGACATGTCTCACTTTATCGAAAGCCTTTGTGTAGTCAATAAAGCAAAGGTGTAGATCTTTGTTTACTTCTATAGAACGTTCGATTACTGTTCTCAGTATATACACAGCATTTACTGTACCTTGCCTTTTACAAAGCCACATTGTTCTTCTCCTATTTCAGGTTGTATTTTCCTCCTAACTCTTTGCATGATAATTCTTAGCAAAATCTTCGTGATGTGACTCATACTAATTGTTCGATGTTGATCACATTCCAAGGCTCCGGATTTCTTTGGGATTGCAATAAATACAGAATTACATAACTCCTGAGGTATATTTCCAGTATCATATATTGTATTAAGCATGACTGGTAACTTTATCTATTCCATATTCTTCTAAAGCATTAATCATTTCTCCACACAACATGATTTTCTTGGCATCTGTAAAGAAGATAGTTTGCCATTGCTTTCCTTCCTAGCAGTGACCATACTGGTCAGTGACCGTAGCCATTGTCTCCTAAAAAAAAAAAGAGATCGTCTGCCTACCGTCGTGAAGGTGGAGACCATAACCTACAACTATCTGTCGACTGCTCCTATCTTCATCTACCACCTGCACCCATGGCTTCACGTAACCCTGATCGGGGGGGGGGGGGGGGGCTAAACGGGTACTCCACCTTGCCCAAGGGTGTCCCGCAGGCTAGCGGAGGGAAGCAGGCTCCATACTTCTCCTTTGATAAGGGATACCCCTACCCCGCTACCCATAAAATAGGTTCCATGAATTGTCCTATGAAGTAAAGGCGATGGGAATCATATTGACCACATCAGCCATCTAGTGCAGGTTGGTCTGTACAAATATGGGGCTCCCACCATATATCCAATACGCCTTAATGGGTGTAAAAGGATCTTGTGCCTTTTGTTTGACAGACTGTGATAACAGAGGCAGATGTAACAGCAGCAAACGGAAGCCCTAGAAATCTTTACACCACCACAAGGAAAATAGCAGAAAAATATGTACAACCAGGTGGACTTAGCAATATATATATATAATAGTGAGCGAGAGACAGACAGACAGACAGAGACCTAAATCACATGGGATAGAGACAGAGACCTAAATCACATGGGATAGAGACAGAGACCTAAATCACATGAGCTAGAGACAGAGATGAATAATAAGAGTAGAATTCAGGGAGCTGAAGGAGATCACAGAAGATATCAGGGTTTGGCATGTGTTGGTTAAAGGCTGGGGGGGGGGGGGGGGGGGGGGGGGGAATAAAAAGCCCGCAAGAGAAAGATATTACAAGGCGAACGAAATAGCAGCAGACCAAAAACATATGCAGACGAGAAGTGCGGAGATAAATAATATAGAGAGGACATGCAAGGAGCTGGAGGATGTGGCAAAATATCCGATGGAATGTTGGTTGAGTTCCTACGCCACAATCGTGGATAAAGTACATAAAAGAAGGAGAATATTGACGCCCTTCCCTACACCCGACTCTCTTACACTGTAACATAAATAATCATCGTGTTTACAAGCTGGCAAATGCAGGCCAAGGCCACACAACCGACGTAAATGGCGTTCACATCTACCGCAGAGTTCATTAACCAAAAGGCTTTCAGTCAAACCGACCCGACAATTACAAATATGTGTTGACAAGTTGAACCCAGTCAAAGAATAACACCTATTCTTTACGAGTGGGGAGGTTGTTTGTTAATTAACCAACAACTGTCAACAGCAGATATATTCTTCATGACCGGTTGAGTTTATTCCTTTATGCGCATGTCCAGAGAGAATTCTGGCGCGGTAAAAATACTAAAAATACCTGCTGTTTTCTACTACTACTACTACTACTACTACTACTACTACTACTACTACTACTACTACTACCACCACCACCACCACCACCACGACCACCATTACAATAACAACAAAAACAACAACAAGAATTACTACTACTACTACTACTACTACTACTACTACTACTACTACTACTACTACTACTACTACTACTACTACGCCGATTGCTACTACTGCTAGCGCTACCGCTACCACATAATTTGAAAAGAAGAAGAGTACTTAAACAAGGAATGTTATATGAGTTTCAAACTGGGAATGGAAAAGCAAATTATCAGTGAGATCAAGTTAGAGCATTAGTTTACCTTGGCACGCACACAAACATATGCGCGAGCACGCACACATATCTGCACACACCTAAATGTACTCTGAGGAACGTCATTCTTATCACAACTGGCCTGAAACACACCGGACCCTCCACAAATACCCATACCTCATTTATTGTCATGCCAAGATTGTGTGCAATGGCCTTTGTCCCCTGTCGTGTTTACACCTCCATCTCCTCCATCTTCTTCTTCTACTAGTCCATGCCGTGTGGCGTTTGTGACCATGTTTATTTTTATCCATAGCCTTCTATCTGGTCTGAGGCAAGTCATTTCTAATACCGATGTTCTTGCATGCCGTGATGTCAGAGTGTCTAGAATCTTCTCTCTTGGCCTTCTCCTATCTCTTCCCGTCCAACTTTCCCGTTGGAAAGAGCGCTCATTTTTAAACATCGGGTGTGCTGATGCCGAGGTTGCGGGTTAAATCCCTCAACGTGTCAGTTGGCTTCCTGTCCGTGACTTGGGGACGTACATTATAAGTACCTCAGAAGTCGGATTGGGATCGTTTGAACGCGAGGGACACTGGTAATATGTGAAGCTATTCTACAAGCAAAAATCAGTTCATTTCACTAGAAGTAGTAGCACATGTATGAACTATGCTAAGTTAAAATTGAGCGAACGCAAATAAAAAAACAAACACCATGTAACTACAAAAGAGACAGATTCTGTACGCATGTCTGAAGGTAAATACACATGCAAACGACGCATAGAAACAGGTCCCACAAAAGGGCTTTGTGTTCCAGTGACCTCAAGAGCTATGCCGACAGTAACACAGATACTGGTAGTGTCTCCAATGTCGGACAGGTCAAGGGATATGAACCAGGAGAAGAGAGACACAAACTTTGCTGCCCTTGAGGTAGACTGGTGGATATCAACGGCTAGGAAAACACACCCGAAAAATGTTGCAACACTACAGAACCGCATGCTTGGCATACTTCTAGGCGACTTTAATGCTTGACAAAATAGTGCAACGTAATTCACTTTATAATGTCACATGGAAACAAGTGTTCTGAACTTATTGATTGGCTGGTTACTTCACACCAGGCATCTATCTAGTCATGGGATAGATAATACTTGGCATTTTGTGTGCCCTGTAGGTGCAGTGCCAGTGCAAACGTACTTGGCAGCGTTTTTTTCATTCATCCATTCGTCTATTTATTCATTCATTCTCTTTCCTCTTCTACAAGTGAGTGTTGTGGCACCTTACGCATTTTGAGATATGATTGTTTCAATAATTATTAACACACACACGTACCCACGCACGCGCAAGCGCGCACGCACACACATACACTCACAGACACACACTCGCGCATATAGCCTTTGCTCGAGAAAATACCATTTGTGAGACACTTCATAGGATCAAAGACCACACTTCCACGCTATTAGACGAGTATGATACCACGGCGAAAAGGAAGAACCGACTTCATGCTAAAAGTTTAGTTGCATGTCCTTCACAGGACGTAGCAGTCAATCCCGGCTTTTTGGCTATTCGCGATTCCTGGGCAAGTTTACGTTCATTAGTTTGACATTGACTTCATGCTACAGAATATAGAAATACATCCGTATGATGCGACGCATTAACGAATCTCGACCCAGGCTGTACGTTCTGAGGTCCGCGTATTTGCTGAGATTAATGTAAAGTGAAAAGTTGATCCCAGGACTGGCTGTCACTGCCATTAATACTGGGGCCTTTGTTTCTTCCTAGACTCTGTGGCAACCTAGGGTGCTCAGACATTCTGTTGGTGTACATTCATTCGCGATAGCAGGCTGGTGAGGACTCTGCATTCATTTAGTGTTGATTGTAGGCGGATGAGGCCCTGTACATTCATTTATTCATGATTGTAGGCGGATGTGGCCCTGTACATTCATTTATTCATGATTGTAGGCGGATGTGGCCCTGTACATTAATTTATTCATGATTGTAGGCGGATGTGGTCTTGTACATTCATTGATTATATATAGTAGACTGGTGTGGTCTTGTACATTCATTCATTATAGATATTAGACAGGTGTGGTCTTGTACATTCATTCATTTTAGATATTAGACAGATGTGATCTTGTACATTCATTCATTTTAGATATTAGACAGATGTGGTCTTGTACATTCATTGATTATATATAGTAGACTGGTGTGGTCTTGTACATTCATTCATTATAGATATTAGACAGGTGTGGTCTTGTACATTCATTCATTTTAGATATTAGACAGATGTGATCTTGTACATTCATTCATTTTAGATATTAGACAGATGTGGTCTTGTACATTCATTCATTTTAGATATTAGACAGATGTGGTTTTGTACATTCATTCATTTTAGATGTTAGACAGATGTGATCTTGTACATTCATTCATTTTAGATATTAGACAGATGTGATCTTGTACATTCATTCATTTTAGATATTAGACAGATGTGGTCTTGTACATTTATTCATTATAAATAGTAGGCGGATGTGGTCTTGTACATTCATTGATTATAGATATTAGACAGATGTGGTCTTGTACATTCATTCATTATAGATATTAGGGAGATGTGATTTTGTACATTCATTGATTATAGATATTAGACAGATGTGATCTTGTACATTCATTCATTTTAGATATTAGACAGATGTGGTCTTGTACATTCATTCATTATAGATATTAGAGAGAGGTGATTTTGTACATTCATTCATTATAGATATTAGACAGATGTGGTTTTGTACATTCATTCATTATAGATATTAGACAAATGTGGTCTTGTACATTTATTCATTATAAATAGTAGACGGATGTGGTCTTGTACATTCATTCATTTTAGATATTAGACAGATGTGATTTTGTACATTCATTCATTATAGATATTAGACAGGTGTGGTCTTGTACATTCATTGATTATAGATATTAGACTGATGTGGTTTTGTACATTCATTCATTATAGATATTAGACAAATGTGGTCTTGTACATTTATTCATTATAAATAGTAGACGGATGTGGTCTTGTACATTCATTCATTTTAGATATTAGACAGATGTGATTTTGTACATTCATTGATTATAGATATTAGACAGATGTGGTTTTGTACATTCATTCATTATAGATATTAGACAGATGTGGTTTTGTACATTCATTCATTATAGATATTAGACTGATGTGGTCTTGTACATTCACTCATTATAGATATTAGACAGATGTGGCCTTGTACATTCACTCATTATAGATATTAGACAGATGTGATCTTGTACATTCATTAAATATAAATAGTAGGCGGATGTGGTCGTGTATATTTATTTATTCTAGATAGTAGGCGGATGTGGTCTTGTACCTTCATTTATTCGCGATGGTACGCTTTTTGTTCATTCATTCATTCATTCATTCATTCATTCATTCATTCATTCATTCATTCATTCGGAATAGTAGGAACACGCGGTCTTGTTTGTCTAATGATTTTGGATAGTAAGAGGATTAGTGTTCCCATTCATTGATTCTGTGCCAGTGGTCAGTGTGTAAGGATTTAGTTGTAGTATAGCTGGAAGTGGGAGCCACGCTGTCGCGGTTGCCAGCGCACTTACCTGCAATCTTATGTTCGGATCCCCTTTAAGGCGGATAAAAAAACAACCAACAAATGACCTGGGTTTGCAGATCTACACTGCCTAAAATGAGTGCGAGGAAATGTCTGGGGAAGTGAACACGACCATCGAGTACCCATTAGACTATTTTAAAAATGGAATTAGTGCCATTATACCAAGGGGTCGGCTTGGCCGAGAGGTTTTTCTCGTGTTTAAACGTCCCGTGCGCTTTCGGTGGAGTAGTGGGTTCATTTCACACATCGGACAGTTAGACCTAAACGCTGACTTGTGGTCCAGAATGCAGTGGTAAACTACTGAACATAAATCTGCTTAGAAAATCTACCTGCGATTGGTAGCAAACGTCTTGCAAAGGACTTGCAACCTTATTGGTATTCTACCAACAACAACAACAACAACAACAACAACAACAACAACAACAACAGCCACATAGAAAGCCTTCAGGCGTGGTAAACGGTGCTTTACTTACTGTAAATGTGAACGTTGCTGTTGCCAATAGCCACGTGAATTTATACCAACTGCTTTTAATGACAGATGATGAAATTAACTGACGTCAGTTGGTGCGTGAAGGTGAAAATGACCATGGGTTTGCAGGTATCCATTGTGGACGAACATTTACCGCGCGACATGGTCTGATCAGTCACATTTGCTACCACAATGGGTTGTAGTTATTATACATTTTTAAAGCACAGTGTAACAAGCTATCGTTTGTCAAGATGGCCAGGTGCCAATGTGAAATTAGCTGCTGATTAGTGTTACAGACCTACGATATACCATGTAACTTTTTTATGAGGTTTGATTGGGTTGTTACATTGCTCCACGATCTCGCTTTACATAAGATCACAGCCAGGGTAGGTCAGCATGGCCGAATGGATAAGAACGCGTGTTCTTAAACATCCGGTGTGCTGATGCTGAGGTAAGGGGTTCAACCCTTACACAGGATAGCTGGACTAACATGTTGACCTATCACCTTTGACTTCGTGACGTAAATTACAAGTTCCTCTGAAGCCGGAGTGGGTTCGCCTGATGGCGAGGGACACTGTTAATAGGGAAAGCTAGTACACACGCAAAATTCAGTCCAGCACTACTAGAAGTAGTTTTATGGACTACGCTTGAGTTCAAAAGCGAGCGAGCGCAACAAAATAAAAAATGAAGAAAAAAAAATCACAGCCAGGTTGTGGGTGTGTTAATCCATAGTAATGTTTGTCCGTGGCAAATGTGAATAACGAAGACACTAATAACAGACAGCAGAATGTATTTCCTACCATACTTCGCTATATCTGTTGATTTATTTCCTGCCACACTTCGCTATGTCTGTTGATTTATTTCAGCAGATTATACCTGGTGAGCCTTAGTGAAATATGACAGACAGTAAATTAAGCAGTCTTTTTTGTGTGTCCTGTTTTGATCATTTGTTGTTTAATTTTATGGTAAATTATGAGATGTAACTGTTCAGTTCAATGCACTGACACTCAGCTCGTCTGAGACCTGCCCTGACAGAAGGGCTTGTATCTATGGGAGTGAGATTTGTGTACAGACTTGTCTTAAGATCAGGTACCTGGGACTTTGTTGCATAGCTCTCCTTCTCCGCTCCAGGATCACAATACCGGTAATGACATTTCACACCTGGGGATGGGCATGTGGTTCTGTCACTGTACATATAAGTATTGCATTAATAATCAACAGTTATCTCTAGATTTTGGAAGTCTCGGCGAAGTGGTTACGCCGCCAGTCTCACACTCCGAAGGTTGTAGGTTCGATTCCGGGCCACGTCCTTCGGTTAACGAGTGTACTTTTCTTGGAGACTCCTGGGGATTGTCTCTGGAGCTACGGAGTTCGTGCTTTATTTGACGCTTTCGGTAGCCCCCCCCCCCCCCCCCCCCCCTCCGGCGGAAAGAGACCGAGCCATATGGGATACACCCCGATGCCATGTAGTCAATCCTCTCGCATGTTAAACCCCTTTTAAGCTGTACATTTAACACCGGAAAGACATGTCTTACCTTCAGCGTGAAATACAAAGCGTATTATTTGTCGTTATAGGTCCTCCGTAAATCACGTTATTCTAGACTGCCCATGGAAAACTACTGAATCTGGTCCATGCATGCGCAGTGGTGCTAATAAAAACGGCCTGCCACCGCACAGAAATCATACATTCACAAACGGAATATTAGCGTAGGAAATGTTACAGCATGTATCGGGTGGGTTGACTGAATGAAACTAGTGCCAGCACGCGCGTTGCTCGTACTCTCGTCTGAGTCAAACTACAGGATGCTGACGGTTTTTGAAGAAAGAAAAAATGAAAAGACGAAAAATGGATCTCGCGCGCTTCCCGCCAACGTCGGCTCTGATCAATATTATGGTCATGTGATCTAGAAATGAGGGAAAAGGGTCCGAGTGGAATTGGTAGTCACATATAAAATAGCGTTAAAATATTGAGCGAGAAAATTAGTGGACTTTGTGGATCGGGGTGGCAGTTTCTGTCTTGCATCTTGGGTGTTTACCCGGCTTTCACTTTTGTTTGTTGAAGCTACAGAATGTGGCTGTAAAGGAGACTGGGGAAGATATATTGGGCGGACAAAGGAAACAATTTGAATATTTTGAAAGAGTGGGTAGCGGTAGCGAGGTGGCTGGACGCTCGCCTGCCGACCCCGTGGGCAGCCATTGTACTGATCACAGCTTCCATTGTGCTGATCACATCATCCATTGTACCGATCACATCATCCATTGTACCGATCACATCATCCATTGTACCGATCACATAATCCATTGTACCGATCACATCATCCATTGTACCGATCACATCATCCATTGTACCGATCACATCATCCATTGTACCGATCACATCATCCATTGTACCGATCACATCATCCATTGTACCGATCACATCATCTATTGTACCGATCACATCATCTATTGTACCGATCACATCATCTATTGTACCGATCACATCATCCATTGTACGGATCACATCATCCATTGTACTGATCACATCTTCCAGTGTACCGATCACGTCATCCATTGTACCGATCACGTCATCCATTGTACCGATCACGTCATCCATTGTACCGATCACATCGTCCATTGTACCCATCACATCGTCCACTGTACCGATCACAGCGTCCACTGTACCGATTACATCATCCACTGTACCGATCACATCACCCATTGTACCGATCACATCATCCATTGTACCGATCACAACACCCATTGTACCGATCACATCACCCATTGTACCGATCACATCACCCATTGTACCGATCACATCACCCATTGTACCGATCACATCATCCATTGTACCGATCACATCACCCATTGTACCGATCACAACATCCATTGTACCGATCACATCACCCATTGTACCGATCACATCATCCATTGTACCGATCACATCACCCATTGTACCGATCACATCACCCATTGTACCGATCACATCACCCATTGTACCGATCACATCATCCATTGTACCGATCACATCACCCATTGTACCGATCACATCACCCATTGTACCGATCACATCACCCATTCTACCGATCACATCACCCATTGTACCGATCACATCACCCATTGTACCGATCACAACATCCATTGTACCGATCACATCACCCATTGTACCGATCACATCATCCATTGTACCGATCACAACATCCATTGTACCGATCACATCATCCATTGTACCGATCACATCATCCATTAGGCGCCGATCGGCCTTTACAAATATGCGACTAGCACCATATGCCCAATGCCTCTAAGGCGTGTGAAAGAGATCTTTACTCAGTCGATAGATCATCCTCACTGCACATCGAACCATTCAGTCCATAAGTGCTCGGATCCCCTCCTCAGTACATCCCGCAGCGTGTAGCGGCTCACGACACCAGTTTCGTGTTCGTTTATTAGTTTTCTTTGGGGAAAAAAAAGTCGCTTAAAAGTTGACAGGGTCTACTTCATTGCACCGGGTTTTTATCCCATCGGTCTCTTTCCGCAGCACGGAAAGCGTCGCACAAAGCACGAACTCCGTAGCTCTAGCGACGATCCTCATGAGTCTCCGACAAATTTCACTCGTGAACCGAAGGACGCGTCCCGGAATCGAACCCACAACCTTCGGAGCCCGAGTCAAACGGCTTGACCACAGGAACTCTCTAGTTTTCTTTGACTTCCTGCGTAGTGTTCTTGTCTGGCCATACATCTTTTAACTTGCTGTTCTCGCAGTCTGACCATGATTGTAGACTCACAGTCATCATTTGGATCTCGGAAAAGTCTTACTTCTTGTAGAGCATTCAGTATATCAGACTAGTCCATGGCTCGTCCGCCCTAAACAGTAGGCTCACCCGCAAGCCTGTCAGCCTGCTCATTTTCTTGTACACCCGCATGCCCTGGCACGAAGATGAAACTAATCTTTGACCAATCACTGTCTTCGGATCTAACCCATCTCTATCTTCCTGAGCATTCTGATTGAGTCATCAAGGAAGCACGCCCGAGTGAAGGTCTGTGTCTTGGGCCATGTTATTGATTTACTAACTACCATGACCTCCATTCGGTAGCGGATCGCGTCGCGTTGGTTACTTACGGAGGGTATCTGAACCGGTCGCTCAGAATGCAATGGCAAACTACTGAAAGTAAAACTTGCCAAGACATCAACAGCAGATGAAAAATGCTGGTGTTGACTGCTTTGTCCTGTAAAGGATATGCGATAAAAGAAAAATGACCTCCATAGTCAGACTACTTGTGGTCAAGGCAAAAGCACCAGAATCTTCCTTCACAATTCTCCCTCCAGCCTGAGCCGTAAAGGTCCACGAACTTCTTACGCTTAGAACGACCGAACCTTATGTGTAAATGACAGCATCATCCCTTTACTTAAAACAGCTTAACAAACATTAGAAAGGCATTTGATATTTTCTCCCGCAATCTAAGAAGAGACGAAAACTGGACCATATTGTTACAACTGTAAAGATTCGGTAAAAGTGGAATGGAAGAAGGCAGCTGGAGAAAACTTGCAACCGGCTTTAATCAGGGCATGAAAAAAAATGTCACACACGGCTTGATACTCGTACATTCTTTTGAAGATCGCGTGATGTCGAGAAACATCATTGTCCACGCCAGACGGCAAGACGCTTGATGCTTATAATAGTATGTTCAGTAGCCATAATTGTTAGGTTGCAGTGTATCAAGATAGTGGGCTGGGTTCAATATTGAGTGTTATCAGTGTGTCTGTATGTGTCTCTGTGTTGTATGTATGTTCTGTCTTGGAGTGCGTAGAGAGATGTGTACAGAGACATGACCTGTAGATCCGCCACTTTTCACAGTTAATAACAAGTTCATAAGGTCTTCACAAATTGTTTGAGCAGGTTCCATGGTCGTCCTAAGCCCAATTGTCCAACTTCTTTTTCTTCTTTGACTGCTTTGTCTGGAGCTGGCATGGGCGATTCTAACCCTCGAAACTTCTCTGTTGTCTGTTATTTGGATTCGTAAACCAAAGCAAACCGAGTGCGAAACAACCATATAAATGATATAGTTATAGTCAGCAACATGTACTTTCCAGGACGTTACAATCAACCCCGGCATTTTCTTTAACGGTAATTTACTAGACACATTTGGTTTAGTAGCCTGTCATTGATTTCTGAACGGTCGACGCCTTATACCATAGACATCAATGCGAAGCGGTCTGCTTCCAAATCTCCCCCAGCTGATTTCGAACCCTGGACTCGGTATGACGGAAAATTATGAAACGGGGCGTCTTACTGTCCCCTAAGCCACACACGCAGGTTATTGATACAATACATATGTTATTTAGGGACTCAGAGCGTAATGCAATCGTTCGGCGGCCCAGCGCTTCTGGATTCATGTAGCCTTCGAGGTGGGGTGTTTGCTGCTGTCGTTACCACATGGTTCCAACGAAACCTCGATGGCGCAGTAGTTTCCTCACTTTGCTGCCGGTACGGTGGTCATGTCTATGAACGTCCCTTTGAGGCAGATGTTTAGAATTGATCTGGGATCCAAGGTCAACCTAGCATAAAATATGTACCAGGATGTGTCCGGGAAATAAAGTCGCCCAGCATGCTATAGACCATATCAAGGGCTGATTGGCGTATAAAAATATGCGACTAACACCAGATGTTAAGCTCATCAACTAGTACCGATTGGCCTGTACAAACACGTGTCTAGCACTTAATGCTCAATACGCTGTAAGGACCGCCTTGATAAGAAAATTATATTAGAGGGAAGGTGGCAATATTCCCCGTCGTTTGGCCACATTACCCGTCGTTTGGCCACATTACCCGCCGTTTGACCACATTACCCGCCGTTTGACCACATTACCCGTCGTTTGGCCACATTACCCGTCGTTTGGCCACATTACCCGCCGTTTGGCCACATTACCCGTCGTTTGGTCACATTAACCGTCGTTTGGTCACATTAACCGTCGTTTGGCCACATTTGGCCACATTAACCGTCGTTTGGCCACATTACCCGCCGTTTGGCCACATTACCCGCCGTTTGGCCACGCAAGTGTGGACCTAGCTGTTGTCTTCAGTCTCCGGTGCCATGGGAATGGTCTGTGTTCCTGTTTTGGTTTACTGAACAAATGTACACGAGTTGGAGGTTATAATATAACCAATCTATGCTATGTAGAGGTTATAATATAACCAATCTATGCTTTGTAGAGGTTATAATATAACCAATCTATGCTTTGTAGAGGTTATAATATAACCAATCTATGCTATGTAGAGGTTATAATATAACCAATCTATGCTATGTAGAGGTTATAATATAACCAATCTATGCTATGTAGAGGTTATAATATAACCAATCTATGCTATGTAGAGGTTATAATATAACCAATCTATGCTATGTAGAGGTTATAATATAACCAATCTATGCTATGTAGAGGTTATAATATAACCAATCTATGCTATGTAGAGGTTATAATATAACCAATCTATGCTATGTAGAGGTTATAATATAACCAATCTATGCTATGTAGAGGTTATAATATAACCAATCTATGCTATGTAGAGGTTATAATATAACCAATCTATGCTATGTAGAGGTTATAATATAACCAATCTATGCTATGTAGAGGTTATAATATAACCAATCTATGCTATGTAGAGGTTATAATATAACCAATCTATGCTATGTAGATGACATGGTAGCTGAACACGCTGAAGACCTAAGGTAACGTTTGGACATTGTAGTAATGGAGAGTGCACACAAAAGTAAATACTGTCTATCAATATGACAAGAACGGCAACAATGGTTACATCAGAGAAACAGTTGACGCCAACAAGTGATATAATAATAGAAGCTTAAGTAATGTATTAAATTCAAAAATACGAGATATGGGGGGGGGGGGGAAGAGAGAGAGAGAGAGAGAGAGAGAGAGAGAGAGAGAGAGAGAGAGAGAGAGAGAGAGAGAGAGAGAGAGAGGGAGAGAGAGAGAACGAACGAACGAACGAACGAACGAACAGACTTTATTTTCAAAGGGTAACAAATTGGGCACGCAGGCCCGTCTTACATTCGGCCCTTCCATTCACTCAGCTTTCTTTCATCAACAGTGCATAGGAAAAAAACATTGTCACATGAATTTTGTAAACATAAACAATGCATATTACTATGTTATGTAACACATCCACCACCCACCCACACATCCCCCATTCACTCCAACTCCCCCACCCAACCACACACATAACCCACACACACATACATTCCCCCACCCATCCACCACATCCCTACACCTACACATCTCCCCAACCCACACACACCTCTCACCCACCACACATCCCATCCACCCACACCCCAAGCACACATACATTCAATAACCCACACATCCCCCACCCACTCACATATCCTCTACCCGTCCAATTACCCACCAACAATCACTCACCCACATATCCTCCTCCACCCACACACCTCCACCCACCCAGCCAAACACACATTCCTCAGCCACACACACACATCTCCCCGTCAACTCACATATTCCGCACCTACCCACACACAAATTCCGCACCCACCCACATAATCTCCCATCTCCCCCAGCCCACTCACAGATCACGAGCCCACACCTACAAACAACCCCCACCATCTCCTAACCTACACACACTCACCCACCCACATATCCTCTACCCACCCACACATCCTCTACCCACCCATCCCCCAACCAAACATCCCTTAACCACACACCCTTACTCATTTACAATCACCCACCCACACATCCTCTACCCAACCACACATCCTCCATCCACCCATCCCCCAGCCACACATCCCTTAACCACACACCCTTACCCATATACACACATCCCCACCCACGCACAATCTCCCCACCCATACACACATCCCCACCCACCAACACATCCCCCATTCACAAACACACACCTCCCATCCACGCACACACAACCCACACACACACATCCCCAACTGATACACTCATCCCCAGACACACGTACTTATCCCTCAACCACTAACACCCACACATCCCTTACCCACTCATCAACACATACATCTCCTATCTACCCACCCACACTCACACACAGACAGAGAGAGAGAGAGAGAGAGAGAGAGAGAGAGAGAGAGAGAGAGAGAGAGAGAGAGAGAGAGTGAGAGAACATCGTAAGACAACGTGGAATATACGTGGCAGAGAGTAAGGGCAGAATATGCCAAGAAAAACAAACTGCATTTCAGAAGATGAAAGTCATCACGTGTCCTGCCAGCTGGTGTAGGCGTGCATGCCACTCCGCAGATCGCGGTTCTTGGTGTTGTGGATGAACTCTGCTGATGACATTCCTCTATGCCACTGTCTCAGTCCATCCAGCATAATTTCTCTTGGTGTGCCTCTACCTCTCTTCCTCTTGATCTTTTCAGTTGTCACGATGTTCCCCAATGCCTCTCTTCTCATCACATGACCAGATAAAGCCGTTTATCTATGTCTTATTGTTGTATGTGTTGCTCTAGTTTCATTAGCCTGTTTCAGACAATCGTTTTAGTTACTCTGGCAGTCCAAGGGATGCGCAGCATTCGTTTAAGGCCACATCTTTGTTGCTGAGCCAAGGTCTTTCTAATGTGTTTATGTACATTTCAAGATGCACCGCCATACAGCAAAACAGACTCTATATAACACTAATGAAAAGTATCTGATGCAATAAGTCACTATCATTGGATGTCAGAAAGAGAGTGCTGAAGTGTTATATAGAACCTGTTATACTGTATGGCAGTGAATCGTGAAATGTGGAAGTGAAAAATAGGACGAGCTTGGAAGCAACGATGATATGGTTTCCAAGACTAAATGCAGCGAATACCTTGGATGTCAGACTAACGAATGTTTTAGCGACCTATACGAATGTTGTGAATACATTGGACTACCAGACAAGCAAATTTTGTAACGACTAAAGCGAAAATTTCGAATACATAGGATTGGCTGACTAGCGAATGCTTTAACGACCTATTCGAATATTGTGAATACCTTGGACTGGCAGATCAACGAATGTTTTAACGATCTTGACGAATGGTGTGAATAGCTTAGACTGCCTAAATAATAACGATTACCTAAAAGAGACTAATGAAACTAAAGTATTATATACACTTATAAGAAAGAGGAAGACAGTGTTCTTTGGTCATGTGACGAGAAGACAGGCATTGGAAAACGTGGCAACTAGAAAGACCAATGGGAGAAGAGGCTGAGGCAGACAGAGAGAAAAGATGTTGGATAGACTGAGACGGTGGCATGGCGAAATATCAGCAACGTAATTGATCCGGAATATCAAGGACCGAGATCTGCGGAGTGACATGATCGCCTGCACCATTTCGCAGGGCACATAATGCAGGTGTAGCTTTACATCTGTTGTCTTCTTGGTCGCTGTGTAATCTGTTCGCTTGTGCTCCTTATTTCTGTTCGTTTTGTTTATGCCATGAACTCGCGCACTCTAACCAGAAAATAATGTGCATCGTTGCCAGTAAGCGACCTAACAATAGCAGAAAATAGAAGCACAAAAAGGAACTGGAGGCAATTAATTGCGAGACCAAGTTGAAATTGCTGCCTCAGAACACTGTGGTAAAAAGGTGTTTGCTATCAAGCACGACATAATCACGCCCCACTTAACGATTTCTTCTTAACTCACAAGAAAGAAAGAATTACATGAGATACAGCTCGGCCTGTGGGTCTTTAAACTGCCAGAATAATTCAGTAACTGATAGCACATCTGCAGCGAGTTCGTTGGTGTAACGGTCAGGACGTTATGGTGTAAATAGTACGAGCACGGTCAGCTCTCGTCGTTGAGATCAGCGTGGCCTAATGGATAAGAACTCTCGTTCTTAAACTTTCGGTGTGCTGATGCGGAGGTAGCGGGTCTTAACTCCTACACCGGTCAGTTAAACTATAATGTTGACTTCTCGTCCTTGACTTGCGGACGTAAATTACAAGTACCTCAGCAGTCGGAGTGGATTCGCCTTATGGCTACTACATCTCGTGCACTGGGATGATTTGGCGCCTGGATTAGCTTTTCCCATTACCAGTGTCCCTTGTCATCAGGCTGCGATATCTCAGGTAATTGTAATTTACGACCACAAGCCAAGAACGAGAAGTCAACATTTTAATCCAAGTGACCGGTGTAGGGGTTGAACCCGCTGCGGTGTAAGGGGTTTAACCCGCTACCTTGGCATCAGCACACCGGATGTTTAAGAACGAGCACGTTTATCCATTCGTCCACGCTGAACTCCTTCTAGTCGGATGCATCATAAAGTCTTGCATACCACACGTGTTTATAGAACATGGCGCGTGTCTGGTAGCTTTACCTTGTCTGTTGTTTGTTAGATCTGTCGGTTACAGTTGTTCACGTAACCACCAGAACCATCTGCGACTATCTTAACATAAAGTTAGTTGCATATCCTTTACAGGACGCCTCATTTTATTGGCTGTTCATGATTTCTTGACAAGTTTACATCCGGCAGTCTGCCATTGCTTTCTGAACAACCGACACTCATACCATTGTATGAAAACCAGCATAAAGCGGTCTGCTGCCAAATCGACCTCAGTTGTGTTTCGAACGCGGTTTGCGGGATTGCTAATTGGGTCGGCCATCGCCTCGCCTCGCCACAGTGCCGGAATTCTATAAAGACGTGCGTAATAAAACACAGAATCTTTACAACTGAAACAGCCGGTGTGAAATATAAATTTCTTATGAACGTGGCTTAGTTATACAGTTTTGTAAACACCATCTTGTGAAGTCGAGGTTTTAAGTGGGAGATTTGAACATATTGGGAATTTTGTGGCAATTGGATAATCCTTCGTATAGCTTGAAGAATGGCGGCGTACTATTGTCAAGGAGATTCTCAGCACATGGCTCGTGCCACGCGTGGTGGCCGAAAATTCGCCAGATGTCTTTGTCTTCATGGAAGCAACAGCGTCGTTTAAAGGTGCAGGGTTTGAATGCATTGTGTTTAAGGCATTTAGGTTTCACCATCATTATGTGCCCTGCCAGCTGGGTAGGAGTTCATGTCTCTCCACTGATCTCCATCTTTGGTGTTTTTGATCAATACACGTGATGGTATTCCTCTATGCCACAATTCGAGTCTATCCAGCATCATATAGCTTGGTCTGCCTCTGCCTCTTGTCCCATGGTTTCTTCCAGTTGTCACGATGTTCTCCAATACCTCTCTTCTCATCACATGACCGAAGAAAGCTGTTTGACTACTTGTTATTGTTGCATATAATGTTCCAGGTTTGTTAGCCTCTTTCAGGCAATCGTTGTTGGTTGCTCTGGCAGTCCAATGAATTCGCAACATTTGTCTCGGGAACCACATCTCTGTTGCTTCTGAGTTCTTTCCGATTTGTTCATGTACGTTCCAAGATACCGTTACCATCATCATCATCATCATCATCATCATCATCATCATCATCATCATCATCATCATCATCATCATCATCATCATCATCATCATCCTCATCATCATCATCATCATCATCATCATCATCATCATCATCATCATCAATCATCATCGTCTCGACAGACGACAGTGTGCTACATTGCGCTTTAAAAAAGGCATATCAACACCCCCTCCCCCCCTCCACCTGCTCCCCCCCCACTCCCCGACCGAGAACAAAACCTGGGCTGAATTGTAGAGACGAGAGACCATCTGTTCCCCATGCAACATGTTCTCTCTCTCTCGGCCTGCCTAAATTACTCCAGAGGAAAGGTAACACTAATACATCTGAAACAAGACAAGACGCAGAAGCTGCCGGATCAGCATTGCAATGCTCTAACTGTCCGTCTGTGGGAGCTTCTATCCTAGACCACAGGCCGTGCAAGGCTTAGGGCCTGGTCTACCATACAATGACATTTATAGTCTTTAGGCTGCGTCCCCTAGCACCAGAGTAAAGCGTGTACTGTCCCAACTGGCACAGATTGGGGTATCTGCATTATACACCGTATCGATAACGTAGACGCCCATCGTTCGCCATCTCACTTGACCACATTAGTCTATGATCAGATTTGTGTTATCTGTCTCCATAATATAATGACATAGAGTCTGCCTTAAAGAAATGTAAAAATTCAGAAATAAACATCATAATAGGGGACTTCAATGCAAAAGTAGGAAATCAAGGGGATAGATACACAGTAGGAAACTATGGTTTAGGAGAGAGAAATGAAAGAGGATACAGACTAGTAGAGTGGGCAAAAGAACAGGAAATGATTGTAGGAAACACCTGGTTCAAACAACACCCTAGAAGATTATGGACATGGAGGAGTCCTAATAGCAGGATTAGAAACCAGATTGACTACATTCTCATTAGCAGAAGATTTAGAAACGCCCTAACAGTAGCAAAAACAGTTTCCAGTGCTGATTGTTATAGTGACCACAGATTACTCACAGGAACATTGAGGATAAAGTTGAAGAAAGTCAAGTATACAACAGGGAACACTAAATATGATTTGTGTACATTGAGTAATGACAAGGAAATACAAAACAAATTCAACATAGAAGTACAGAACAGATTTGAAATATTGTCTGATCTAGAGATCCTATTCCAGGATGTGGATGATCAATGGGAAATGTTAAAGAATTCAATCAATGTGGCTGCAGAAACAACTATTCCAAAATTAAAGAAGGTGGGTCGTAAGAAATGGATGACTGAGGAAATTTTACACTTAATGGAAACAAGAAGACTCAACAAAAATAATCCTGCCAAATATGAAGAAATTCACAGGCAAGTCAGAATATTATGTAGGAAGGCAAAAGAATCATGGCTTGAGGAAAAGTGCTTAGAAATTGAAAAACAACACAACAGTCAAAATACCAAATTAGTGCACAAAAGAATTCAGGAACTTACTAATAAAAGAACAAGTACATCAACAGGCTGTCTAAAAACTAAAGATGGCAAAATCATAATAGAAAAAGATCAGATTCTACATGTATGGACATATTATGTGAAAGACCTGTATAATGATAACAGAGAGGAACAGTATGCTATTAGATTTAATAATGAAGGACCAGCAATTTTAAAGATGGAGGTTCAAAATGTTCTTAAGCATATGAAAGCTGGCAAGGCCCCCGGTGCAGATAACATCACAACAGAAATGATTAAAGCTTTAGAAGAATTTGGACTAGAGCAAGTCACTAGACTGCTGAACACATTATATGATACTGGAGATATACCTTCTGAATTATGCAATTCCGTATTTATTGCAATCCCAAAGAAATCAGGAACCTTAGAATGTGATCAACATAGAACAATTAGTATAATGAGTCACATCACAAAGATTTTGTTACGAATTATCATGCAAAGAGTGAGGAAGAAAATACAACCTGAAATAGGGGAAGAACAATGTGGTTTTGTAGAAGGAAAGGGTACAGTAAATGCTGTGTATATGCTGCGAACAGTTATTGAACGTGCTTTAGAAGTAAACAAGGATATACATCTTTGCTTTATTGACTACACAAAGGCTTTTGATAGAGTTAGACATGTCAACATTGTGGATATGCTTGCAGATCTACAAATTGATGGGAAAGACATTAGACTTATAAAAAACATATATTGGAAACAACAATCTGCCATAAGAATTGATAATGAAGTAGGACAATACCAACCTATTAAGAGAGGTGTTAGGCAGGGATGTGTAATGTCTCCAGATCTTTTTTCCCTATACAGTGAAAATATTTTCAGAAATGTAGAAGACCTAAATGGAATCAGCATTGGAGGACGAAACATAAATAACATTAGATATGCAGATGATACAGTATTGATTGCAGACAATGCACAGGATCTGCAACAATTAGTAGACGCTGTGGTTGTACACAGTGAGCAGCTGGGGTTGGAATTAAATTGTAGGAAGACACAGGTTATGGTCGTCACTAGGAAGAACGAAGTACCACAATGTAATATACAAGTAAATGGGAATATTCTTCAACAAGTGAATCGGTTCAATTATCTCGGAACATCTCGGAACAGTCATAACATCTGATGGCAGATGCCTTGAAGAGATTAGAACAAGAATCGCCATTGCGAAAGTAGCCTTTAGCAAGATGAAAAACATTCTGACCAATAAAATGATGTCAATTGAAACGAGAAAAAGAGTGTTGAGGGGATACATAGAGCCTGTTCTTTTGTATGGATGTGAAACTTGGACAATGTGCAGTCAAGCTGAAAAACATCTGATGGCTGCAGAAATGTGGTTTCTGAGGAAAATGCAAAGAATACCATGGACAGATAGAAAAACCAATGACCAAGTACTACAAGAGACAAATGAAAATCGTAGATTGATTAGAGAAATTAGACGTAGACAGTCAAAATTTTTTGGACATGTTATGAGAAGAAATGGACTGGAGAACTTGTGACAGCTGGCAAGATCGAAGGGAACAGACCAAGAGGAAGACCGAGAGGAAAATACCTGGATGGCTTGGCCACATGGCATGGACGAGACAGGAACACTGAGCTGATCCACGACTCTGGTGATCGAGTGAAATGGCGAATCATGACCGCCCACGCTTTCCGGCATGGCACATGATTGATTGATTGATTGTCTCCATAACGTGCCCAAACCAATTTTGACTGTGTACATCCAATGTATTCAATCAGTTTGGGATTCGTGTTTGCTGTTTGATGAAATGCCTAGTCCAAAACCGTGAGAGGTACAAGTCATCGTGTACCCGGGAAGTACTGTACACATGTGGTTTCTCCTTGCCTCCTGGCTGGCTTTTCTACAGTTTTACTACACTTGTCTTTGCATAAAGAGAGAAACCATTCTTCTGTCGCCTGTTATTCCTATTGGAACATAGGCCTTGATCCAACTCACCCCAAATGGTACAGAATAAGCCCATAAGCGACTGGCCACTGGAACTATTCGTATCCGTGCTTGGGAACATCAGCGAAGAGAGACTGAGCACATATGGTCATATCTCTAGGGCTATGACGTCAGCATTGATGTTCAATTCTGATAAATATTATCATTGCACTTCGGATATACTCGTAGGTTGACCGATCTCTCCAGGAACAAATGCATCGGCGACTAACAGCTTACTGTTGTTGCTCTTGGTATGTTACTTGTGTCTGACCGCTAGATCTCTATTCTGAACTCTTGCATTAGTTGGTGCTGATTCAGTGAGTTGACGTACTTCCTTTTAGTTAAACCCTCTAGGGACGATCATAATGTCGGCTCAATCCTTCGGCTGATCAACTAATAATAATCCCCAAAATTACTCTGATCAGGTATGCTTCTTCTGGTGTCTCATCATCGTCATCATCAGCATCATGTGTCATGCCGGCAGCGCAGGTGATCATGTTCCTCCTCAAACATCTACTATCTATGTTCTTGGTCAGCTCGACCGTGAATCGACTTCCTTGCAACTTTGCCAACCTATATATAATTTATTCCCTCCTCATCTAACACCCTCAATATTCCTTGTTATCGCAGAATATGTCAGACCCTCTACTCTTATAACGTGTCCACAACTGGTTATTGTTTCGTCTTGGTATGGATAGTCATCTGACTTTGTAAATTGGTCTCTAACTGTATTTCGATATCGGTCTGCTTATCCGTCCATTTCATTCTACAAAGAAACCACACCTGCGTGGCTTCCTGTATTTGTCTACTGCTACTGGGCAACAGCTGGTTCTCCGATTTCCATTGCCCAGGCTTGTGCCCTGAAGAGGTCACTTCAGCACCGTGTAAAGCGGTGACACAACACGGGAAGCAGCATTTGCCGGTTATAAGTCTTAATTACCATTTATAAAAACAAAGGCGACAGAAGCGACTGCAACAACTATCGCGGCATTTCCCTACTCAGCATTACAGGCAAGAGTTTTGCCAGAGTAATCCTTAAAAGATTACACATTCTTGCTGAAAGAATCTACCCCGAATCGCAGTGCGGATGTAGACCCAACAGGTCCACCATCGATATGATTTTCTCACTCCGGCAGCTCCAAGAGAAGTGCAGAGAACAGAGGAAGCCATTATATATTGCCTTCATCGACCTCACAAAGGCATTTGACCTCGTGAGCAGAAGCGGCCTTTTTAAGGTCCTTGAAAAGGTTGGATGTCCACCCACCCTTCTCAGTCTCATGAAATCATTCCACGAAAACATGCAGGGGACCATTTTATTTGACGGCTCAACATCCCAGTCATTCAGCATCAGCAGCGGAGTAAAGCAGGGCTGCGTGCTTGCTCCTACACTCTTTGGTATCTTTCTTCGCCGTTCTTCTTAAGGCAGGCATTTGGGGACTGCCACTGAAGGCATATACCTCCACACAAGATCTGATGGCAAACTTTTTAACCCATCAAGACTCAAGGCAAAGACCAAAATAAGATCAAGATGTGTAAGAGAAACTACTTTTTTGCAGATGATGCAGCACTGACTACTCATATAGCAGAAGATCTCCAAAGGCTCATAGATCGTTTTGCAGCCGCCTGCAAAGACTTTGGGCTCACCATTAGCCTAAATAAAACACACGTGATGGAACAAGAGGATGGTGCGCCCCCGTCAATCAAAATTTCTAATTACTGAATTGAAGGTCGTCCACGATTTTGTGTATTTGGGGTCGACAATATCAGATAATCTTTCATTAGAGACAGAAATCGACAGACGCATTGGAAAGGCAGCCACAACATTTTCCAGGCTAGCCAAAGAGTTTTGGGAGAATAATAGACTAACAGAGCGTACAAAAGCTCAAGTATATAAAGCTTGTGTTGTTAGCACACTACTCTATGGGTCTGAATCCTGGACCTTGTACTCAAGACAGGAAAGGAAGTTGAATTCCTTCCACATGAGATGTCTGAGACGTATCCTGGGCATAACATGGAAAGACCACATAACAAACAAACATGTGCTTGAACGAGCAGATATAACCACAGTGCACACCCTCCTCAAGCAGAGACGCCTCCGGTGGCTGGGCCATGTATCTCTAATGGAGGATGAACGTATTCCCAAAGATCTCCTTTACGGAGAACTAGCCACAGGAAAGAGGCCAACCTGAAGACCCCAAATGCGATATAGGGATGTGTGTAAACAAGATATGAAAACCACTGGAATAGATCCAGACACGTGGGAGAGAGTTGCAACAGACAGATAGATGCTCCTGGAGAAGAGATGTACGAAACGGACTGGTGCTCTTTGAGCGCAATCTGATCCAACAAACTGAGGATAGGCGGCACAGGCTCAAAGCGCAGTCACTTATTGCGGGACTTGCCTCGTCTTACAGATGCGGAAACTGTGACAGGGATTGTCACTCTCGCATTGGACTATACAGTCACCAGCGGTGCTGCCAGTCACCTCCCAAGCGGCACAACTCTATAGTCCTTCAGGACTGAAAGAGGCCTACTACTACTACTACTACTACTATTACTACTACTACTACTACTACTACTACTACTACTACTACTACTACTACTACTACTACTACTTCTACTACTACTACTACTACTACTACTACTACTACTACTACTACTTTACTTATTCACTGTTGGTGGTTTATTGACATACTCTATTATGGACAGTTTAGTATGCAGAATGTGTATTCGCTGTCTCTGCTAGATCTCAGTGTATCCTGTTTATTATGTTTTGACTTTGCCACAGCCTGTTACAGTCTCTATCTGTTCAGTTTACAGTGATGCCCAGTATGGTCTAACGACATCTGCTGATGTCTCGATGTGATTTGGGGCCCTACAGCCGCGATCTGCTTATATCGCCATGTGATTTGGAACTTGACAACTGCGAGCTGCTTGTTCTTCTTCACCCCTTCCTGCTGCTGATTCTGCTGCTGCTGCTGCTGCTTCTTCTTCTTCTTCTTCTTCTTCTTCTTCTTCTTCTTCTTCTTCTTCTTCTTCTTCTTCTTCTTCTTCTTCTTCTTCTTCTTCTTCTTCTTCTTCTTCTTCTTCTTCTTCTTCTCTTTCTTCTTTTTTTCCGCGTTCCTCTTTCGAGGGGAGTGCGCCACACCTAGACACCTAGCTATGCATATCCTGTCATTGTGTTCACTTTCGGCACGCATGTTTGTAATCTGTTCCATCTTCTATCTACAGTAACGGGCTCTATCTACTCCCTGCTATGTTGTCCCCACTCTATCTACAGTAACGGGCTCTATCTACTCCCTGCTATGTTGTCCCCCCTCTATCTACAGTAACGGGCTCTATCTACTCCCTGCTAGGTTGTCCCCCCTCTATCTACAGTAACGGGCTCTATCTACTCCCTGCTAGGTTGTCCCTCCTCTATCTACAGTAACGGGCTCTATCTACTCCCTGCTAACTTTTTCTGCCTGCTGATTTTACCAGTGCAGCGGCGTAACGACTGCGATTTTCAGCTGCCGTGGGTTTTTAACATCTATATCTTGCACACGTTGCCACCTGTTTTTCGCCGTTAACCGAAACACCCAAGTGATCTTTGACATCATTAGATGCTAATGGTTCTTGGGAAAGTTCCCAGCCATGTGCTGAGGACGAATCCGGTACCCCAAAAGCCTGGCTCGGACACCGTAACCTCTCAGCCACGGCTGCCCCTATCCTAGAATTACAACATCATTATAGCCACACTAATGCCCCTCCCCTAGAATTACAACATCATTATAGCCACACTAATGCCCCGCTCCTAGAATTACAATATCCCTGTAGTCAGACTAATACTCATCTCCTAGAATTACAACATCCTTGCAGCTACACTTATGCCCCTATTCTAGAATTGCAACATACTTGTACGCACATTCAGCCCCTCTCCTAGAATTAAGACATTCTTATAGTCACACTAATGCCTCTCTCCTAGAATTTCATATTTGTAGCCATTCTAATGCCCCCTACTAGAAGTACAACATCCTTGTAGCCACACTAATGCCCCTCTCCTAGAATTACAACATCCTTGTAGCCACACTAATGACCCTCTCCTATATTTACAACATCCTTGTGTGTGTGTGTGTACACACACACCACACACAAGGATGTTGTAAATATAGGAGAGGGTCATTAGTGTGGCTACAAGGATGTTGTAATTCTAGGAGAGGGGCATTAGTGTGGCTACATCCAGGTCTGGTGTGTATACACACACACACACACACACACTAACACACACACACACACACACACACACACACACACACACCCAGTCTTCTATTATTACAGCATCCCTGTAGCCACACTAATTAATATTTGTAGCCATTCTAATGCCCCTTAATGCCCTGTGTGGACAATTACCAGTCAAGCTGAAAAACTGAAATGGGTTTCTGGGGAAAATGCAAAGAATACCATGGACAGACAGAAAAACCAACGTACAAGTCCTGTCAAGAAACAAAAGAAGATCGTAAACTGATTAGGGAAATTAGATGTAGACAGTCAACATTTTGGGCATGTTATTGAGAAGAAATGAACTGGAGAACTTGGTGACAACTGGCCAAGATCGAGGAAGAGGACCAAGGGGAAGACCGAGAAGTAAATACCTGGATGGCTTGGCAACATGGCATGGTCGAGACAGGAACATGGAGCTGATCCACGACTCTGGTTATCGAGTGAGATGGCGAAACATGACAACTACGCTTATCGGCATGGCACATGAAGGATGGGATGAATGGATGGATGTAGCCACACTAATGCCCCTCTTCCAGAACTACAACATCCTTGTAGCCACACCAATGCCCCTCTACTATGGATCCCCATTACCATGTACTATTAAAACGTCGGCAGCAATGTGATTATCAGAATTGACAGAATTTGCCGCCAAATGAGACGTTTGCTTGTTGTAATAGCTTTTGTCGGCAGCCCGTTTCTTGTTCGTGTTTCCCATTATCTTGGCTCGCCTGGCCACAGATTAAGTACTCCACCGTGGACTGAAATCAGACTTCCTGTCATATGTTATTAAGTCGTGAAACGTGATTCGGGAAGACTATACCAATGGAAGATATACGTTTAGTTGTTTGTTGTTTACGAGTGTTTTATTTTACGTCCTCTCTTCGTCTTAAACATTATTATTTTCGGCACACCATCACTATTACTTACCATCAGCACTGTCATTATCACCATCGTCTACATCGTCGATATCACGTCGCCAGGGCCATCGTGGCATATTGGTGATATGGTCTTCTTCTTCTGTGTCGTCGTCGTCGTCATTTCATCCCCAGTTGAAGCACCGGCCATCAACCATCTCACACCAAGCCGCCCCATCTTTAGCTATCTCCTGCAGCTCGTTCCATTTCCTTCCTGTAGTATTCACCAGTGTCTCTATGTTCTCCGTGCGTTCTTTTGTCTCCCACTATTTCGTGTGCCCTGTGAGTTCCAATGAAACGTATTTCTAGTTGTACTATATTCAGATGGCCTCACTGTGTGTTTTGTACCAATTTTAACATACGGGTGCGAATCCTGGACAATTAGTAAATAGGCGAAATAATCCAGGGAAGGCTTGGCGATTTGTTTTATAGAAGAATGCTGAAAATTAATTGGACAGCCAAAATCAGCAATCTGGACATTCTGAGTGAAGCTAAGTGGCAAGGACAACATATCACAAACATCAGAAAGAGGCAGTCATTGTTTTGTTTTTGGCAACTTTATGAGAAGACAACAACTGGAACATGTCGTGACAACCGGAAAGATTTGCAGATAGAGGGATATAGGAAAACACGCGGTGAGAAGATTTTTGACAGTCTTGTGTAAGGCACGGAAGGGGAGCCAATACACGAACTGAAACCATGCCGTCGGAGATCGCAATTTGTGGAGAGGTATGACCGCCCACGCCAGCAGGCAAGGTCGGATGATGATGATGATGATGATGATGATGATGATGATGATGATGATGATGTTGTTTCTGTACTGCCTCATCGTCTTTACCACACCTCTTGTTTCACTGAGTCTGTCTGCTCTACCCCTAAGCTGCGCATTAGTGATTCTTTGATACCATTTGATATGTTTCTACTATGCACAGATACCAATTAATGAACGTGTGTAGTTTTGTCTGTGACTGTTTAGGCATTTTTGTAGTTTATAAACAATGCCGCAGTACGGATTTAATGTTAGATTAAATTGTCTAAGCTTGGTCCTATGTTTGTCTCCTTTTGATTTCTACAAATTCCTAGTACTACTACGAAAGTTCCTCTTGCACCCCCCCCGGCCCCCCGTTTTTTTAAAAAGGGGGAATTTTTTTTCCCCCCGGGAAATTTTTTTCACGCCGGGGGTTTTTTAAATCTATATCTTGCAACTTTGCCCTTTTTTTTCGCCGTTAACCAAAACACCCAGTGATTTTGACATCATTAGATCTAATGGTTTGGAAAGTTCCCACCCAGTGCTGGGGACAATCCCGGACCCAAAAGCCTGGCTGGACACCGTAACCTCTAGCCAGGTCCCCCCTATCCTAAAATTACAAAAATTTATCCCCCAATAATGCCCCCCCCTAAAATTACAACATCTTTAAGCCCATAATCCCCCCGCTCCTAGAATTAAAATTTCCCCTGTAGTCAGACTAATATCTCCCCTAGAATTACAACCCCTTGCGCTCCCTTTTATCCCCTTTCTAAATTTGAAACATACTTGTACGAAATTTCCCCCCCCTCCCCTAGAATTAAGACATTTTTATAGTCACACTAATGCCTCCCTAAAATTTTCATATTTGTACCATTCTAATGCCCCCTATAAAGTACACATCCTTGTAGCCACTAATGCCCCTCTCCTAGAAAACACCCTTTGTAGCCACACAAATCCCCCTCTCCTAGAATTAAAAAATCCTTGTAGCCAAAAATGCCCCTCTCCTATATTTACACCACCCTTGTGTGTGTGTGTGTTTTAACACACCACCCCACACACTAACACACACTAAACACACACACACACAACACACAACAACACAACCCATTTTTATTTTTAAACGATCCTGTAGCCACACTAATTAATATTTGTAGCCATTCTAATGCCCCTTAATGCCCCTGTGTGGACAATTACCAGTCAAGCTGAAAAACTGAAATGTGGTTTCTGGGGAAAATGCAAAGAATACCATGGACAGACAGAAAAACCAACGTACAAGTCCTTCAAGAAACAAAAGAAGATCGTAAACTGATTAGGGAAATTAGATGTAGACAGTCAACATTTTTGGGCATGTTATGAGAAGAAATGAACTGGAGAACTTGGTGACAACTGGCAAGATCGAAGGGAAGAGACCAAGGGGAAGACCGAGAAGTAAATACCTGGATGGCTTGGCAACATGGCATGGTCGAGACAGGAACATGGAGCTGATCCACGACTCTGGTTATCGAGTGAGATGGCAGAACATGACACCTACGCTTATCGGCATGGCACATGAAGGATGGATGAATGGATGGATGTAGCCACACTAATGCCCCTCTTCCAGAACTACAACATCCTTGTAGCCACACCAATGCCCCTCTACTATGGATCCCCATTACCATGTACTATTAAAACGTCTGCAGCAATGTGATTATCAGAATTGACAGAATTTGCCGCCAAATGAGACGTTTGCTTGTTGTAATAGCTTTTGTCGGCAGCCCGTTTCTTGTTCGTGTTTCCCATTATCTTGGCTCGCCTGGCCACAGATTAAGTACTCCACCGTGGACTGAAATCAGACTTCCTGTCATATGTTATTAAGTCGTGAAACGTGATTCGGGAAGACTATACCAATGGAAGATATACGTTTAGTTGTTTGTTGTTTACGAGTGTTTTATTTTACGTCCTCTCTTCGTCTTAAACATTATTGTTTTCGGCACACCATCATTATTACTTACCATCAGCACTGTTATTATTTCCATCGTCTACATCGTCGCTACCACTGTCGCCACAGCCATAGTGGCATATTGGTGATATAGTCTTCTTCTTCTTCTTCTTCTTCTTCTTCTTCTTCTTCTTCTTCTTCTTCTTCTTCTTCTTCTTCTTCTTCTTCTTCTTCTTCTTGTTCTTCTTCTTCTTCTTCTTCGTCTTCTTCTTCTTCTTCTTCTTCCTCTTCTTCTTCTTCTTCTTCTTCTTCTTCTTCTTCTTCTTCTTCTTCTTCTTCTTCTTCTTCTTCTTCTTCTTCTTCTTCTTCTTCTTCTTCTTCTTCTTCTTTGTCGTCGTCGTCGTCATTCCATCCCCAGTTGAAGCACCGGCCTTCAACCATCTCGCGCTAAGCTATCTTTAGCTATCTCCTGCAGCTCGTTCCATTTCCTTCCTCCCTGTAGTATTCACCAGTGTCTCTATTTTCTCCGTGCGTTCTTCTGTCCCCCACTATTTCGTGTGCCCTGTGAGTTCCAATTGGAACGTATTTCTAGTTGTACTATATTAAGATGGCCTCAATGTGTGTTTTGTACCAATTTTAACATACGGGTGCGAATCCTGGACAATTAGTAACTAGACGAATTAATCCATGGAAGACTTGGCGATTTGGTTTTATAGAAGAATGCTGAAAATTAATTGGACAGCCAAAATTAGCAATATGGACATTCTGAGTGAAGCTAAGTCGCAAGGACAACTTATCACAAACATCAGAAAGAGGCAGTCATTGTTTTGTTTTTGGCTACTTTATGAGAAGACAAAAACTGGAACATGTCGTGACAACCGGAAAGATTTGCAGACAGAGGGATATAGGAAAAAAAGCGGGAGAAGATTTTTGACAGTCTTGTGTTAAGGCACGGAAGGGAGCCAATACACGAACTGAACCATGCCGTCGGAGATCGCAATTTGTGGAGAGGTATGACCGCCCATGCCAGCAGGCAAGGTACTGGATGATGATGATGATGATGATGATGATGATGATGTTGTTCTGTCCTGCCTCATCGTCTTTACCACACCTCTTGTTTCACTGGAGTCTGTCTTTGCCCTACCCCTAAGCTGCGCATTAGTGATTCTTTGATACCATTTGATATGTCTTCTACTATGCACAGATACCAATTAATGAACGTGTGTAGTTTGTCTGTGACTGTTTTAGGCATTTTTGCAGGTTTTTAAACAATGCCGCAGTACGGATTTAATGTTAGATTAAATTGTCTAAGCTTGGTCCTATGTTTGTCTCCTTTTGATTTCTACAAATTCCCTAGTACTACGAAAGTTCCTCTTGTCACATCTATTCTTATGTTAATATCTCTGTTAACCCATCTTTGTCTGTATTGCTGCATACTCTGATGAATGTTTTCACATCTTGAAGTGAGGTTTCACAAAGAGAAGCAAAGAACAGCTATATTGTAACCAACTATTCATGTCGTAATTGGCCACTTAGGAGGGCAAGCGACTCCATCCATTACAAAAACCCTGGTTTCAAAAGCGAACTAACCACTAGGGGAAGTCAATAAGTAAGTCACAAATGGCTGTAGAAAAATAACTAAATATGATAACTGAAACCAATTTATTTTTATACATACATTGTCCCTTTATTTTGTCAACATAATTTCCACCAACATTGATGCACTTATCCCATCGTTTTATCAGTCCTCCCAAACCGGTTGCATAGAACTGCATGCTGTGTTTTATAAACCACGTATTCACTTCACATTCAACTTCGGCGTCATTCGCGAAATGTCGCCCGCCAAGGTGAGTTTTCAGTGGACCAAAAAGATGGAAATCGCTAGGTGCTAAGTCTGGGGTGTAAGGTGGATGTTCCAGAACTTCCCACCTAAGGTGGTTAATTTTCTCCTGAGTGAATCGAGCCGTATGTGATCTGACATTGTCATGAAGAAGCAACACTCCTCTAGTCAGCATTCCTGGACGTTTTCTTCAAATTGCATCATGAAGCATCAATAGAACTTCACAGCACGATTCAGAATTCACATTGTCACCTTTCTTCTTGAAATTGGTCAAAAGCACTCCTTGACAATCCCAGAAAACTGTCAGTATAACCTTCCCAGATCGGATGCCATCAACAATTTTAGAGCGTCCTTGAGGAAATGTGTCTACACAGCTATGCACCGCTTTACGGTACAAACATTTGTCAGCATAAACAGGAAGCAATTCCTTATGAATGTCCTTTGCAGGCAGTCCTTTTGCCCACACACAAAAAAAAAGCACAACAGCACGTTGCTCTTTGGTTGTACACTCCGTAAGTACAGTCGCCATTTTGGTTATGCGCTGCGCATGCGCATGAGACACCTAGCGCTACTTGACGAACGGGAATATAAAGTTCGATGTTGCTGTCACCTAATGACACTTGTAGAAAACACCAACTACATTTACCTGTCATCCCACAGAACTGTGTGACTTACTTATTGACTCGCCCTCGTATTGTGATATAGTAATAGGCCCATTGTGTCGTTACCAAACGGCGCTTCACGGGTGAGGTTAGTATTATCAAGTCAACCGCTTTCTTCTTCTTCTTCTTCTTCTTCTTCTTCTTCTTCTTCTTCTTCTTCTTCTTCTTCTTCTTCTTCTTCTTCTTCTTCTTCTTCTTCTTCTTCTTCTTCTTCTTCGTCTTCTTCTTCTTCTTCTTCTACCTTTCATCGGCCAGTAGAGCAGTAGGCCCGTACACAAACCATGCCATCTCCGTTGAAGACTTGTTCATGATGTGTTTAATCGTGCTGCTACAGTGTTGAACATGCTGCGGTAGTCACTCTAACACCAACACTCCACAGTCGTCTGTTGCCTCATGCATGGTAGGTTCGTTTTTCTATTGTCTGCTTCCCTTCGGGTCCCGGTAGCACACAGACGACCCCCAAGACGATGTTATGGTACCCATTTTATTACCGCAGCTTCCATTTGGGCACTGGATTGGGGGACTGTTGACAATTAAGTATCTAAATCTGGTGATGTAGGAATGACTAACCTAGTATTTGTTTTTAACGCTCCATCGCTTGGAACTCACTAACTCTAGCAGTGCCACTTCTCGGGCGTGCACTGGGCTGGTGTTTGCGTGTGGATTAGCTTTCGCTATACCAGTCGAACCTATTCCGACTTCTGAGGTACTTGCAATTTACGTCCTCAAGTCAAGTACGAGAAGTCAACATTTTAGTTCAACTGACCGGTGTAGATCTTTTTTCCCTGTACAGTGAAAATATATTCAGAAATATAGAAGATATTGAAGGAATCAACATTGGGGGAAGATACATCAATAACATTAGATATGCAGATGATACAGTCTTGATTGCAGACAATTAACAGGACCTGCAAAATTTAGTAGATGCGGTTGTTGCACACAGTGAAGAACTAGGGTTAGAACTAAATATTAAGAAGACACAGATTATGGTTGTTACTGGGAAGAAGGAAATACCAGTGTGATATACGAGTAGATGGGCATAGTCTTAAATAAGTGAATCGATACTGTTATCTCGGCACAGTCATAACATCTGATGGGAGGTGCCTTGAAGAGATTAGAACAAGAATTGCCATTGTGAAGGTAGCCTTTTGCAAGATGAAAAACATACTGACCAATAAAAAGATATCAATTGAAACGAGAAAAAGAGTGTTGAGGTGCTACATAGAACCTGTGCTTTTGTATGCATGTGAAGCGTGGACAATAAGCAGTCAAGCTGAAAAACATTATGGCTGTGGAAATGTGGTTTCTGAGGAAAATGCACAGAATACCATGGACAGCCAGAAAGACCAATGAACAAGTCCTTCAAGAAACAGATGAAGATCGTAAACTGATTAGAGACATTAGACGTAGACAGTCACAATTTTTTTATGCATGTTATGAGAAGAAATGACTTGGAGAACTTGGTGAAAACTGGCAAGATCGAAGGGAACAGACCAAGGGAAAGACCGAGAAGTAAATACCTGGATGGCTTGGCCACATGGCATGGTGATCGAGTGAGATGGCAGAACATGACCGCCCACGCTTACCGGCATGGCACATGATGGGTGGATGGACCGGTGTGGGGGTTGAACCCTTTATCTTGGCGTCAGCGGCCATAAGTCTTGGGGCAGGTCTATGTTTTTGCCGCTATTTTGCCATGTGGCTAAGCCATCTAGGTATTTATCGCTTTGTCTTCCGTTGTTCTTTTTCCCCATAATAAGCTGGACAGTTGTTTCACACTTCTAAAGTTTGTTTCTCCTCATGACGTGCCTCTCTCTCTCTCTCTCTCTCTCTCTCTCTCTCTCCCCCCCCCCCCCCCCCCAAAAAAAAAAAAAGAAAACAAAAAAACTTAACTTTCTACGTATACGCACCTTTTACCCATTACGAACATCTTGATCATTTTATATCAGAGTCACATTATATACATTACAGGTCAAACATTCGAAGTGTTTGCCTGTTTCAGTGGTCGTGGTTTCAGGCGGTAATACTTCTAGGTTACTAGGTCACCCATGTCAGTCCCAAGCAATCTGGATGTCTGACTGATGAACCAGATAACCGTAATATCTGCTTCGGTCTCCATTGATAAGATCTACATCTTAATTCGCCTACGATTTATACAGTTTAAGTTGGATAGCCAAATTCGATTTCTTGCTGAAGTTCTAGCTCACCCCATTACCAGTGTCCCCCGCCAACGAGCGTTCCCACTCCGACTTCTGAAGTTCTCGTTTTTAACCTCTCCAATTCACGAACGAGAAGACACCAATTAATTCCAACTGACAGGCGTGAGAAATGAATCCCCTACTGCGGTCACAGACAAAGTTTCAGCGCGAGCGAGTTAAACCCTTTGGCCACGTCGACTTCCAAGGTATGATGAGGGTGACGTTCTGCAACGGACTTATTACATGGTAATAATGGTGTTTACCATGCGAATGATGGTGATTACCATGAGAATGATGGTGATTACCATGAGCATGATGGTGATTACCATGAGAATGACGTTGATTATCATGAGAATGTTTATGTTTACCACGAGAATGATGGTGATTACTATGAGAATGATGGTGTTTATCATGTGAATGTTTATGTTTACCACGAGAATGATGGTGATTACCATGAGAATGATGGTGATTACTATGAGAATGATGGTGTTTATCATGAGAATGATGGTTTTTTATCATGAGAATGATGGTAATTACCATGCGAATGGTGGTTATGTTATTTAAATCCCCCAGCCACTTCACCACTTTACGTTTTCTCTCCGTGTATTGCCACACATCTTGCAACTTGAATTTTAAGGACTAAAATTTCAACCTTTGATACAAGTTGTGTTTTTATTTTCTTTACACGGGTAGCCGCCTTCAGAATGTCACCAGTTGCAGATTTTCTTGTGCGCTGTCGATTGTGTCAGCGGCTCGTATACGTGTTCAGGAACAGCCCACGGCTAATGTTTAGCACTTCTTTTTTTATTTTTGCATTACAAGAACGTGCGCCATATTATAATAACTCTGTTGTTGTTTTTTATTTCCCTGTTCACTTTCTACAGTTGGAGACACAGGACGAGTTGACACGGAAGAGCCACTTGAAAAGCAGCAATCTGAGCCATTTTTCCAGTGTGATGCATGCGGCGGAGCGGTTGCCCGGGGTCGTTCAAGTCCTGCAGCCGTTTGAGGTGCCAACCCGTGCTGACTGCTTGGTCATGGACGTAGTGGCTGCGGAAGGACATGCCTGGGTCAAGGTTATTGCCAGAAAGGCGCAGGCCTTGCATCTAGTTTGGGCAGGTCAGTTTGTGTGTGTGTGTGTGTGTGCGCGCGCGCGCATATGGGTTCGCGCATGCATATATCTGCCTGCCTGCTTGCCTGAATGCGTGCGTGTATATGTGTATGTGCGTGCGTATGTTTTTTGTTTTTTTTTGCATATCCCTTACAGAACGTTGCAGTCAATAACACAATTTTTCAGCTGCTGTTGATGTACTAGGCAAGATCAGTAGTTTGCCATTGCTTTCTGAGCGACTGGCTCACATACCCTGTAAGTTACCGACGCGGCGATAACCGCAACCGATTCCCGCGCAGGTTACGTTACTCACGAGAATATACGGGATTACGGAGAAAGAAGTAAACCTCTAGCCAAGGAGGTCGGCATGTGTATGTTAGTAAGTATGTATTAGTGCGCGCGCGCGCGTGTGTGTGTGTGGTTAGAGGCAAGCGAAATAATGAGTGAAGGTTGATGCATCTACATATGCACGGTAACCTTGAGTACTGAACGAGAGATAAAATGATCCTTATTTTTGCCTGAGAAAACCAACGTATACCTAGCCTGATATGTTGAGACAAGACAGCCGGTGTCTTGCCATCTTTATGTTGAGACAAGACAGCGGGTGTCTCGCCATCTTTATGAGATGTCAGATGTTTAGCCTCTCTAAACTCGTGTCTGCCGGTCTCTCTGGCCGAGGAGTTACACGACTTTCTCCGTAATCCCGTTTATCCACGCAGGGTCTCGCAGCGCGCGAGAATTGGAAGCGGTTCTACCCGCGCTGGTGACTTGCGGGATACTGAGCCGGCCGCTCAGAAAGCAATGACAAATTACTGAGCGTAATCTTGCCAAGAAATTAACAATCAGCTGAAAGATGCTGATGTTGACAGCGATATCCTGTAAAAGGATATGCGAAAAAAAAACAAAAAAAAAACTCGTGTCTAGAGCTGTACCAGGTTTAATTTATTTGACATGAGCTGACGTGTTCTCTGCCTCTCACCCCGAAGTGCGACATAACCTTAAACGACTTGTGAATGTTTGATGAAGATAATCCACTTTACCATGCTGGCGTCTTTCAAGAATGAGCTTCAGGAATGTGAATTAGATACGTGTCATTTTTTTCTTAACTAGAGAGTATGAATGAAAGAATCAGAGAGAGAGAGAGAGAGAGAGAGAGAGAGAGAGAGAGAGAGAGAGAGAGAGAGAGAGAACGAACTAATAGAGCAGTAAAGAAAGAAATAGAGAGAGAAAGAACCGAGAGAGAGCGAGAGAGAGAGGGGGGGGGTGGTGGGGAATATAGGGGGAGAAAGAGAACGAACTAATAGAGCAGTAAAGAAAGAAATAAAGAGAGAGAGAAAGAACCGAGAGAGAGAGCGCGCGAGAGAGAGAGAGAGAGAGAGAGAGAGAGAGAGAGAGAGAGAGAGAGAGAGAGAGAAGGCGCATGAAAGGAAGAAAGAAAGAAAGAGAACAAATTCATAGAGAAAGAAGGAGAGAGAACGAACTTAGAGGGAGAGAAAAGAGATTGAGAGGGAAAGATAGAGACTGTTTTGTGCAAAATAAAGAGTGTAGATAAGTATATATTTATGCGATTTAATATTTAATAGTTAACTTTTGGAAAATTAACGATTACTTAATAGTTAATTTCGATTAAAGCAAAACATTTATAGTCACATAACTCACATTATAGTCGTATTTTGTCAAAAACGAAATAACACTGGGTTGACTTGTTCATATGTCATCTGATAACCACCTATGCAAACAGACGAATATGTTGACAGTATTTGGTTCAAGTGACGAGCGCGTCTTATTAACAATATACTTGCAACCAGCAGAGTTGAACAATCGTTCACATGGAACTGAGGTAGCCGGTATGCACAAAATGGTCTTTCAAAGAATGCCAATTTTGAATATCGATGTTCATTAAGTTTCCACCATTGTAGAGGGTCAACCGGTTCAACAACTTTCTTCTCCATTTTATAACGTAACAATTTATCAGAATAGCTGTCGACATGATCTTCCGTGTCCATTAGCTTAATACGCTTTTCATTTGGTTCATATATAGTTTCATTGTCAATGTCAATATCATTCGTTGCAGCAGTCTCCATCATGAACATCAGCTGCTATTTGTTGTTCAATACGTGACGAAGTTCGTTCTTTTGCATCTTTTGACACAGGTATTTGTAGCATGGATCAAGTGCTGTTGCAATCTGTAGTATTTCAATACTTGTCACATTAGCTACACGTTCACTGAAGTCATTAATACATGCTGCCTTAAATTTAGCTATGTAGCCCGGATCATCATCGTGTACAGTCATATGCTTTGTCAACGATGATAGCAGTGGCAATACACAGCTACATGAAACATAATCTTGACCGCCAAGCAGGACCGTGGTCTGACAGAATAAGTCCAAAACTTTGACATATTTCGAAATCTTCTCCAATTCCGAATCTGACAGTTTTGGACCTTTGTATTGCTTCTTTTCATCTGACATGTAGACAGCTAATGCTTCTCTGGCCTGTAGAAGACTCTGTAGCATAATAAAAATACTGTTCCATCTTGTTGGTACATCTTGCTGCAGCTTACTCAGTGGTGACTCGGTACAATTTTGCAATTCGGTTGTGTTTGCAGCACTATGTTTAAAATGCCCGACAATTTTTCGACATTTTCCAAACAATGTTTCGGTATCAGCGGCTTTAAATCCACGTAATATGCTCATTTGTAAGCTATGAGCCAAAGAAGGAATATGTTAATAACCGGTTTTATCAACAGCTGAAACCATATTTCTTGCATTGTCAGTAACTAGAGCCTGAATTCTGTTCGTTATATCCCAGTCTATTGCAAACTGTTTATATAACTCAGCAACACTATGAGAATAATGACGTTCAACAACATTCACGCATTCAAGAACAACATTTTTCAATTTCCAGTCATCGGCAATCCAATGGCCAGTAATTCCACAATAGCTTTCATTACCTAGAGATGTCCAACAATCATATGTTAACTCAATTCCCGTTGCGTTTTTGACAGATTCTTTAACATTTTGAATCTTGCTGTTATAATTAGCAGTCAACAGTTTGTCAATAGTGCGGCGGGAAGGTAGATTATATTCGGCATTTTGCAATGCTGTGCGTAATACATGTTGAAGGTCGTCGTCATCTACTATTGATATTGGTCTGCCACTACTAGCAATCCGTTCTGCAAGTGATACTTGAATATCATGTTGTAATGCAACACTCACTGGACGATCAAACAAACGACAAAAGTGACTCAAAGTAGCCTGCTTCGAAGCAGGTGACCATGCTGCAATAGACCGTCTCTGCTGAAGTTTCTGATACTGTAGTAGATGTTTGTTTTGAAGGTGGTAAGTAAGCGAGGTGTTAGAACCATGGTAGGTAAACGGTTTATTACAATGAACGCAATAAACCTTTTCAGCATTTTTAATATTTCCATCAGTCAATACTTTAAAACCAAAATGTTCATGTAATCGTCCGGACATTTGTTTATATTTCTCCGCTGCCATGTTGTTACTTTTAGACTTCCGGTTCATTTGTATAAGTGATGGGAGAAAATTGTTCGATTAATCGTTTAAAAAAAAAATTGATTGTTAATAAAATTTAACGATTAATCGATTAATTAATTAATTAATTAATGATTAACTTCCTCAGCCCTAATATATATATATATATATATATATATATATATATATATATATATATATATATATATATATATATATATATATATGCCGGTCTCTCTGGCTGTGGGGTTACAACACTTTCTCTCTGTAATCCCGTTTATCACGCAGAGTCTCGTAGCGGAGCGAGAGCTGAGGCGGTTCGACCCCCCGCTCGTGACTTGCGGGATACTGAGCCGGCCGCTCAGAAAGCAATGGCAAACTACTGAGCGTAATCTTGCCAAGAGATCAACATACAGCTGAAAGATGCTGGTGTTGACAGCTAAGTCCTGTAAAGGATATGCTAGAAAAAAAAATAAAAAAAATATATATATATCCATGTATGACACAGAAGACAAACAATATGTTGCACGGTTTATTGCCTGGCATATTTCGCTGTACCTCGTCAGGTGCATACTGCAGAGTTATGAAGTGGATAATTGAATAATAATTCTGCTGAAACACTTAAAACATTTAAACACTGCTCACTGTCTCCAAGTGTCAATTGGTGAAATTAGAGCTTCTACAGAACGAAGCTATGCGGGTCATTCTGGTATGCACCAGAGACACCCCAGTCGTGTGTATGCGTTACATCCTTGGTTTGCCGCCTGTTGCAGGTAGGCTCAAGGTGATGCAGGCGAAGGCGTACCCCAGAGTAGCTGCTGACACAGATCACCCGTTGCATGAGGCTCTGGACGTAGTTAAGAGTCAGCGACTGATAAGAGGGAAATCATGGATGGCTCAGGCGGAGGATACGATCAGACAGGTGTGCATCTTGGAGAACATTAGGAGAGGAGAAGAGTGGGTCAGAGTGTCAGCCGTGCGGGATGATTGTGCAAAGTAATAATCACATTGAGCCGGGAGTGCAGGGAGTGGCCAGCAGGGGCCACGGAAGTAGAAATCCAGCAACTAATTCAGGATAATGCTCGCCCGTGTGATGTGATTATAAACACAGATGGTTCGGTGTTGAGAGGCAGGAGAAGTGCCTGGGGGTTCATAGCAAAAGCTAATGGTTGACGTTTGGTGCAGGAGAGCCTGGCATATGATACCGCAACATCTAGCTTAAGAATGGAGGTGGAGGCGGTCAGTGCAGCTTTCCGTTGGATGGAGAATACGATATACACACACATCGTGATTGTAACTGACTCAGAAAGCATGCTGAGCAGGGTGAGGACAGGCAAGCTTCGTGCAGAGTGACTTGCTTCGCTTCGGAAGTCATGGGTGACAAGCATCGTCTGGATCTTTTTTCCGGGGCATGTTGGTGTGCTGGGGAATGAACAGGCAGACAGATTGGCTGGCTCTGCAAAACTTGGTTGAGTATTGATGCATGATAAGGAAGACGTGGTTGCGGCCTTGTGGGAGCACGTGTACACCTCGGAGGAGCAATTGGATCACCATAGTCTGGCAAGAATGCGACAGCGAGGGGTGACGAGGGGATCTGGCCGACGATCGATGCTTAGAGGAAAGGCGAGACGGACATATAATCAGATTGCTACTGGTACTATTAGTGTTGGAACTCTTCGCTGGCTGCTGAGGATGGGGACGGAGCGCTTATGGGAATGCCCCGAATGCTGTGATGTCGGTTCATCAATCAATCAATCAATCAATCAATCAATCAATCATTCAATCAATCAATCAATCAAATCAATCGTTTATTGAACTTTATTATAATTTTTTTTTTTTTAAATTTTGCATTTCTTTCTCTACCGCCTTTATTCTAATTCTGCCCTGGTGCCTTTAGATTTGGTCTTCATTTTTCAGTTTTGGTCTTTCATTTGGTACTTGTTCTCCTGTTACCCGGAAGTGGCCAAGAAGTAGTGAGAGGAACGCAGTTCCACAATGCCGAATGTTGGATTCAAAGTCTGCCGCACGGTTTGCTTTGACTTTCACATTAATATGTATGATCGTCGGCCGTTCAGAAAGCATTGACAAACCACTGAACGTAAACGTGTTATGAAAATCACAGATACGTGAAAAATAATGCTGTAATTAATTGCGACATCCTGCAAAAGGAAAGAATACATATTCGTTTACCACCTAGGTGTGCCCGTTATGGCCATCAAATCAATCTTACCTGGACTGTAGTTGTATATATGACCAGGAGTTCCCAATCTTTGTGGTTGTGTGTATCCAGCAAGTTTCATCTATCCCAATTTCAATGTTTGTTTTTATTGACCAGGGCTCCCGGGTGAGCCCTGCCTTCAATGAGAACCAGGAAATGTCTTGGGAAGCAAAGGCATCCGTCGTGATACTGGTCACATCAGCCACTTAGTGCCGTTTGGTCTGTACAAATAATGGGCCTTGGCCCATATTCCCAAATGCGAACCTAGGTGTTTAAAATGGGCCTTTACTTTACATCTATTCTATATGAAGGCAGATTAGCAATGTCACAGTTCCTGTCATATATATATATATATATATATATATATATATATATATATATATATATATATATATATATATATTATATATATATATATATATAGAGAGAGAGAGAGAGAGAGAGAGAGAGAGCTGCTGGTCTTTCTTTCTTTCTTTCTTCTTTCTTTCTTTCTTTCTTTCTTTCTTTCTTTCTGTCTTTTTTTTCTGTCTGTCTGTCTGTCTGTCTGTCTGTCTGTCTGTCTGTCTGTCTGTCTTTTTTCTTCTTTCTCCTCGTTCCTTCAGTTTACACCATGAGTTCCTGCCTGACATCTTCATCTCTTGCATTTATTTTCAATATGTGTTTCCTTCATTGAGTAAATTGTGTGCTTGATCATGTGTCAGTGTTTATTCACTCCTGTGTTTCTCTTCCTTTCCATCTTGTATTGATCTGTATTTGTTTATTTCTGTCTCTACTGTTGTTATTCTAACTATACTCTACTGCCTTTAGATTTTATCTTCATATATATATTCCTCTAGTATCTGCCTAACGTATTTCACTTTTAATTTCTGTTCTTTCTTTTTACATTTGATTTAATCTTATAACACTGTCTTCAAATCCCCTCCATATTTCTTACCCCTAACGCCTCTTAACGCCCATGCATCTTGTATGTGTGTCAACATTACGCAGTTGACCAACTTGTGAGCAGAAGTTGGGCAATGCCCGCATATGTATGCGTCGTCACGTGCTTTAGACGTCACTAGCGCAACTTGGGATCTTTTATGGAATTGCTCAGATTATTTCAAGAATCTCGCAAATTGCTCAAGGATCGCGTGTTAAACACCGGAGTTAACTGTTCAACGTGGGCGAACACGGAGGTTTTACTCTGGGGGTGGAGAGGAATTTCACCGAGGAAAAACACTTCGCCGCGTATGTCTCGCCGCTTCCAGAACTAATGGGATCTTGTTGACTAATGTCTTAAACTGTTGTCAGGCCACATGACAATGAATAGATTGTATGGAAATTATAATGACTGTCATCATGCCAGTTCTTGTGGCCTAATGTGGGTCCGCTTGAAGCCAGGCGATCTTGATCTGGAAATCCGCCGCATTTCGATTTGAGAGATCGCTTTGCGTTGATTTTCGCATTGGTATAAGTGCCGGATGCAATGGCTACCTAAAAAATAAAAAAAAGTTAGATGCATGTTCTTTACAGGACGTCGTAGTCAACCTCAACATTGATTGGCTGTTTTGACTGTGTAGTTAATTTTACATTCATTAGTTTATCATTACTTTCTGAACGGCCGACACTCATAATATTGTTAACATCAACCCAGAAATCCACACTGCTCCTAAATCACCTGCGGCCGACTTCGAATCCGGTATGTCCGGATTGTGAAACGTTGTTGACTATTCCTAAGGCATATGACGCCGAAAATGGCAAACTACTGAATGTCCTACTACTGGATGTTCTACTACTGAATGTCATACTATTGAATGTCACATCGCCTAGAAGATCACAAACAACTAAAAGTGCCGGGATTGATTGCGGCGTCCTGTAAAACCCCGCTCAGCTTAGTATTTATGGGGGAAAAAAATAATTCCGCCTCGTTCAACCTGCTTCTTCAGCGTTGGTTATAACTGAGAACCGTTTGTTGTTGTGAGGTGAGTTTTGATATTCTTTCAATGTTTGCTCTCTTTCGAGTTAGTCCCTAAACAGGACTAGGTATATTTGCTGTAAAATGCCCTGCTACGTCCTGTCAAAGACACGCAACTTTTATGTTGATGCCAGTAACCTTACATTGTCAACCGCTGTGTGTGAATGTGATCAGGTTGACGAGACAAGATACAGGAAGAAGAATGCATTGTAAACAAGTGAAGTGCCTGTTCTCACGTCTGACGGTTTATTGCGTGTATGGTTCTAGTTCTGTGTTTTATAGAGCGATCGGCGCTCGATGGGTGGGGTGGTAATTGTCACGTCAACAACCTTTACTTTCCAAACATGTGTGTATACGCATTATATATATATAT